>WAAE01026662.1:223914-234967 GCA_013400495.1 Nicator chloris
GGGTTTCTGCAGAGGCCCATAGCAGGAGCCAAGGGGAGCTGTGTCGAGTTGCCCAGCCTGGTCGATGCTCTGGAGATGAGAAGTCCCAGCAGAGGTCCAGTCCTGTGGAAAAACCCTCTGGGGAGGAGGTGGTGATCACTGGCAGTGTGGTATTCCTACCATTCATACCAATCTCCATTCCTACCCCTGGGCACCAATGTGCCCCTGTGGCCTGGAGCTCAGGAGGTCTGGTATGGCAGGAGAGCACAGTCACTGCAGCCCAGGCTGCTGCTTCTCCCACTGGCACTGAGCCCAAGCCCTCGGGCATCACACACTTCCCCAACAGTCAGGGCTGGACCCAGAGGACCTTCCCCGTGGCCAGAGGATCTCTGCTCTCGCCCACAGCCTCTGTGTGTTCCTGGCCAGGCCTTCCCATTTGTTCTTATGCCAGCATCATCCTCGAGTTTAAATGATCCTTCTCCCTCCCCGGTGTTTATTCGCCGGGTGTATTTATAGAGAGCAATCAGGCCTGCTCAGCCAGGGTAAACAAGCTGTGCTCCTGTGGGCTGCTCTCGCCTGAGCGCTCTCTGCTCATTCGTCCCAGGAGCTTTCCCCCCTGCCTCTCCTGGTCCCACAGAGCCTTCCCAGCTTCAGAGACCCAGACCATCTGCCTTGTCCAGCTCTGGGCTCTGCAGGCTGTGCCTCCAGGCTCACTAGGTCACCCAGTGCCTTGCCAGGAGCCACTGTCACCTTTGCCGTGTTGTTCTGCACCACAGGTCCCTGCTCCTCCTGCTCACAGCCAGGCCAGCAGGTCCATCCCTCCCTAACTGCTGTCTCCAGCCCCTGCTGTGACACTCACCAGAGGCTCAGAAACATTGCTTGTGTCAGTCAAATCCCAGAGCCCCACAATGGTCCCACCCAGACCTGCCCCAGTCTGAGGCGAGAGGAATTGTGCAAGAGGTATTGAGATGTTTGAGGCTAAGGATCTGCTTTTTGAAGGCAAGGCAGGGCAGCTCAGGTACAGACCTCAATTGGGGAATGCTTCTAGAGGCTGCCTGGTGTGGCATGGCACCCTGAGTCCTCTGCATCCCTGTATGAGAGCCAGGACAGCCAGCACACACTTTCCCCAAACACTGTGACTCTGAACCTTCCTTCTCACCTGCTGCCCAGACAGGAAACTGGTGCCAGACCCAAGGCAGGTCCCAGGAGCATCTCCCTTAGGCAGGGGAAATGCTTTGAGACGTGGCCTGAGTCTCTCAGCCCATGCACCTCACTGCTCACCCTTCTCCTTCCCCAGATCCCCCTCCTATCAGACACTTGGACAAGCTCAGCTATTCAAACAGGGTGCTGAGAGCTGGATGTGCCAAAGCAGAAGAGCTGTGGACTCACTAATGTCTCATCTCGAGCATTAAGTTTTCCCTGGATACTGTCTTGTGTCCAGACTGGATCAAAACATCCCTGCCAGCACCTGGGGGCACTGCTATCCCTGGAGCTGGGGGTGTTCTGGCACCATTGCCCTGCTCTGCTGTTCCCTGTCCTCTCCTTTGGCTGTGGTTGATGTCTGGCTGCCTGGACAGACAGACAGACTGAGCTAGTGCAGCTGTCCAGGTGAGATGCATCTTCATGGTATTGGCAGGCTCTGCCTATTGCAAAGGAGATAAAAATACTCTTTGGTGTGGCTGAAATAAAAAATCCCCTGCAGGGATTGGAGCAGCACCCCTCAGGACTCTCTGCATTCTCTCAGGTACCTGGGCAGGGTGTTCCTGCTCTTTCCATCCTCTGGGGTTTCAGCAAATAAATATCTGCTGATCTGCACCCCAGGCCATGGCCAGCAGAGCCCAAGTGGTTCTGTCCCAGCCCAGCTGTCTCCTTGGCGCGGCGCTGTCTGGAAACCAGACGCCCCCAGGAGCACATCCCTGCAGCTCTCTGCAGCCCGTCTCACCCTGCTCCACAGCCTTCCCACATCCCAAAGGAGGCAGTGGTTGTCCCCAGCGAAGGTCACCTTCACGCTGCTGCTGAGCCCTTTCCAGGCTGAGCTCTTGGCACTGCATTTCCCAGGGCACCAGTCACCATTCTGGGGTCTCCTCAGAAGTCCCACTGGGGACCCTTGGCCTCTTTCCACAGCCAACTTCCTCAAACCCTGTTCCCTGGGGCTGTCAGTGTCTCCTGCTCCCAGGGTTGGAATGAGGCATCCCTGCTCTGTAAAGCTTTTAAAAATGCAGGCTCCATCCATCCCAGCCCCTGCTCCTCCACAGCGTCGGTGTTTGCTTGTGTTTCCCCTGGCTCCCCAGGGTCATATATTTATCTCCAATTTGCCAAAGCCTCCCTCCTTCCCCAGGGTGGAGGAGAAGCCTTTGCTTGAAGTCAGGATGAATTTGTAACTTCCCTGGGAACCTGCTCCTCGAGTTGCAGAGGAGAAATCACACTCATGACACATGTCACAGTGACATGAGCCACACCACAGGGACAGCCCACCCCAGAAACTGCCAGCGTGGCACCCAGAACCCTGGCACCCAGGTCCCTGCACAGCCCCTGCCCAGGGCAGCATCCCCCCAGGCATCACAAGGACATTTGAGGAAGGGCTGAGAGCCCCAGACAGGCGTTTCCTGAGGTCCAGGAGCCCAAAGTGGCATTAAGCTTCCTCCAGTTGCTGAGTCTGAGCAAGGACTTTTGTTTGGTGGCTTGTTTTAACTTGCCATTATGTTCTCCAAAGAAGAAATTCATCATGTGCAAGCTAAGGAAGGCAGAGTTAATGTGAAATTTTAAAACCCTTAAAGAGTTGAGAGCCCTCTAAATTTTTAATGAAGGCATCTGAACTGCCAGGTACCTGCAGAAATGGCCAGGAGCCCTCTGCCAGCAGCAGAGTGGGTGCCCCTGATCCAGGAGAGGACCAAAGACTCTGATGAAATGCCACCTCTTGCAGCCTGTCACCCTCTGCACGCCCTGCTGGGCTCCCACCTGCAGGGAGATGGTGGCTCTCGGCAGCAGGTTGGTCCCATCCTTGGAGATCAGGATGCAGGAACTACACAGACCCACCCAGGTGGAGGGGAGGGCAGCAAGCAGTGGTGTGCTCTGTCTGTCAGCCATCAAGTGATTCCACTTTACCTATGCCACCTGGTCCTGTGGCCCCTCCAAGGCACTCATCCTCTCGCTGTCGGTGTCTCTGCAGGCCCTGCTCTCCCTGCGATGCCCAGCCACCCCCACGAGGTCCTTGCTCCCCTGCGTTAGGTGCTGAAGCAGCAGACTCCTGGTGCTGCAAACACCAAGGTAGGCAGCGCTGTGGCTCTTGTGGGGTTGGGGGGCTGTTTCACTCCCTGTGGTATGGAGGGCACAGCACAGCCATGGGACGGATGGGGAGGCTCAGAGGTACCACCTGGGGCTGCCTCAGTGGAGCCAGTCAGGTCACCCAAGATGGGGGGAGTCTCATTTGGTGACACTGATGCAGGGCAGGAGTCACCTGAAGCAGCTCAGGCCCAGGCAGAGGCCACGGGAGGGAGGACCAGCTCAGGCTCTCTGCAGATGCTGGGCACGGTCCCACCTGGAGACCATGGCAAGTGATGGTGACTGTGGAGGTGGCACAGGGCCAGGGTTTTTTTCTTTCTTCTTTTTTTTTTTTTTTTTTCCCCATTTGAAAGCCCCCAGATGGGAAAGGTACGAGCCAAACCCCACTGAAAGCCGCCAAGAATGAATTTTCTGGCCCAAGCCCAGCAGCTCTTGGAGCAGCACGGTGCCTGTCCAGCATCATGCCACAGCAGAAACCCCGAGCACAGGCAGGCTGGGGGAAATCTCAGCTGGGGTGGGCAGCAAGCCCCACACACATCCCATCTACTCCTTGGTGGCCCCCTCCTCACCTCCCCAGCCAGGGCAGCTCAGGCTCATCCTGCTCCCACCGAGCTGCAGCTTGGCCAGAGCCCAGGCACCCAGATGTCTCCCCCTGCTGCCATGGAGCCCCCCACCATGCAGCTCTCTGCTGCCATCGAGGACAGAGTGTCCCTGGTGTTGCCCCCCTGGTGTCCTCTCTGCTGCCCAGGCCATAGGGCATCTGAGCTCCCAAACCTTCTCTGTCATGGGATACAAGGACCCCTTCCCCCACAGAAGGCAGATGCTCTCCCAGAGCCAGGTTGGCAGTTTGGGTCAAGCATCCCTGCTCCTCACTTCCTCCCACTCCCCAGCACTGATGGTACAGAGAGGGGTGAAAGTATAATGAGGGTGGGTATAACCGCTTTGAGGCTTTCTGTGGGGAGTGGGTGCCCAAATCCCATCCTGACACAGAGCCAGGAGATGATCCTTGTGCATCCACTACCCACACAGTCCTGACCACCTCAGACACTGGTGCCTGCACAGGCCCTGTCGGTGTGGCAAGGATGAAAATCAGTGTGTGCACAGGGTGGGGCAATGGGGAGGCAGCACAGGGTCTCAGGGGGCTTTTGTCTGCTTCCCAAGCAGTGTGTGGTGTGCAGCACCCAGCTCAGCTCCGCACCGGCCCCTGCAGAGCTGCGCGGGTGTGCGTGCCTGCCATAAATACTGATGGGGTGGACTTGGCGCAAGTGTGCCCTTGTAGAGGAGATGGGGCTGTAAATGCTGTACCTGCTCTGTGGGCAGGGCAGCGCAGCCTAGGTGAGAGCACCAAGGCTTGAACAAGGTGTCTATTTCACAGGGAGGTGGGATCCATCCTATACAGGATGGGGGGTTGGAAGCGGCCAGGTGAGTAAGCCCAGGAGTCATAAACCTCTTTGGGGAGCTAGCCAGACCTGCAGTGAGCCTAAATCTTGCAGCTGAGTCTGCAGCGAGCCACCGTGGCTCCCACAGCCTGTCCCTGCACAGCCACTCCAGGATAAACAGCGAGGGGCTGCAGTGCCTCTGTTTAATAATGCATGGCACAGAGGCACCGGACACACGCTGGGAGTCGGGAGCTGCGGGGATGAGGAGTCACCACTGCAGCACTCGAGTGGCAGGGTGCATCCCAGCAGGGTCCCCCTGGCACTCACAGGTCCATCCCGGCGTGCCCCAGCCCTCGTGGACTCCTTGGGGTTCTGGGTGGCTCTGAGACGGGGGCTGGGTGAGCAGAGCTCCACATCACAGGACACAGAGCAGTGGTGGCAAAGCCAAGGTGCTTGGTCACACCATGGCTGACATCCCAACCACTCTGGAGTCTTCTTAGCTGGAGCCTGGAGCTGAGTCCCGGTCCCCTTGGGAGCTCTCGCTGGGAGATTCAGCCCCTGCATCACTCTGTGGTACAGATGTAGGTGTAGATGGTCATTTCGGGGAGCTCTGGAGGGCTGAGCAGCACTGGGAGCACTGGTATCCTCCTGGGACACCGCCCTGCTGGGAGCAGCTGGAAGCCACAGGCTCAGTCTTCTCCTCACCCCATCCCTCCGTCAGCCGCAGCCTCCCCGGCTCGCACGCTGCTGCCGCTCCTGGGACGAGCAGGTGCGTGATGGGGCCCCGCAGGCGCCAGCTCACAGCCAGCTCCTGTGAGTGGCCCCCCGGGGACGGCCCTCCTTCCGTGCAATTCCGTGATCCGGCCCCACCGACCATCTGCTGTGGCAGCTCCCTGCCACCCACTCGCTCCCCAGCCCACGCTGCGCCCCGTGGCACGGAGCGGGGCAGGGATGAGCTGGGAGTGCCCAATGCACCCCTTGTCCAACGAGGGGAGGGCAGACAGGTCAGCCAGAGTGACAGTGACAGGGCTGTGGTAGCAATGCAGATGGTTATTAATGCAGATGGACCCGTGTAGTGATGCAGGAGAGCAGCAACAGCTGCAGTGTCGGCCCAGAGCCCCTCTGGCTGCAGGGGTGCGCAGGGTGGGCAGCAGGATCCTCCCCCACAGGCCAGCCAGCAAAGCCCAGAGCCAGGGAGACCCTCAGGGCTTGGGGCTAGCAGAAGTTACCCCGCAAGGGTGGTTTTTGCCCATTTGCTCTGTCCCTCTCTAGTGAGCTCAGGGGGCCCTGCCACCGTGCTGGTCCCAGAGCTGGGAGCATCATGGTGGAGCTGGGGTCAAGCTGTGGCATGAGCCCACCTCCCCCCCACCAGCCCCCTGGGGAGTGCTGAGCAAACAGTGAGACCACATTCACACCCCGTGTCTGACATGGGTGTTATAACGGGTGAGGGGTGCTGGGGTCTCCCTCACGTGTGCTTGGGGGTCTGTGACTTGCTGCAGGGGCAGAGTGGTGGCCCCGGCATGCGCAGGGACTGGACGTGAGTGATTCTGATCACCACAGACTCGCCTCGCCCTGAGCACAGCATGAGGGAGTGACCGCGGGTCGCCCCTGTCCCTGAGCAGTCTGCTCAGCCACTGAGCTGGAGGGGCTGTCTCCAGACTGATTCCACAGCACGGCTGGTGCCTGTCCCTGTCCCTGCCCCCGCCGGGTGCCAGCCTCAAGGGACCAGAGCTGCTCTTCAGAGGCTGCAGCTGCTGCATGTTTCGTGCTGCCTCTTCCTCTTCTCCCCGCTGCTGTTTTTGTTTTGTTTAAGAGGCTGGGTTACGAATTTTAAACAGGCTCCTGAAAAACCCAATTACCTCCAGAAGACAACCTGATAAAAGCTGCCTAAGTGGCACTGTGGAAATCGCCTTGTGCAGCAGCTGAGGGAAAACCAACATAACAAAGCCTTTGGAAATGGAGTTAACCACTTTTAATCCCTCGGTGCAATGAGAGGGACCAATAATTATTTTCCGCAAAGATGTTAGGGGCTGGGTAAGTTAAATAACTGCCCTGTGCTAATGGGTGACAGCAGGCTAGGCTGGCAGTGCTTCAGGGATGGGTGCAGGTATTCCCTCTGCCTGAGAGCTTTGCAAGGGCCCACAGAGGCTGTGACCTTGCAGGGTCCCCATCTGGCTGTCAGGGGACAATGGGGACGATGCCAGCAGGCAGGTGCCACACAGGAGTTGCTGACAGCGGATGCTGTGGCCGATATGGTGGCACCAGCCAACCCCATTCCCTCTCTGGGCGCCAGCGTGGAGTGGAGCACAGAACTGCTGGGGCTCTGGCAGCTGTGCTAACTCCATGGAGGCGACTTGCAGGGCTTGGCAGTGCTGAGAGCTTCCTCCTCCGTTTGGCTACAGTGCTGCTACCCCAGTCCCTCACACCTCGCCACATCCCTTCCCTTCCTGCCTCCCCCAGCAGCTCCAGGCAGCCACCCAGCAGGTGACACTGCCCAGGATGATGCCAAGGAACAGCTGGGCCTAAAGGAATGCCCACACTGGGCACAAGCACCAGGAGCATCCACCTAACACCAGCCAGAGCTAGCTCAGCTCTGGGACTGTGGGGGTCCCCTGGATCCATCTCTGTCGCAGGAGCAGGGGTGTCCACAGGGGTGTGCAGGGCAGGAGGCAATGCCCAGGGCTGGTGACAAGCCCTTGGCTGCTCTTCCCATGGGAGCCAGGTCAGCAGGGCAGAGCTGGGTGCCCGCCAGCCCGGCAGCTGTGGTTGCACTGCCGGCACCGGCAGCTGGAGTGCTGGGGCGGGTGGCCTCAGCTCACACGAGCCTCGTGCTTCCCGCAGCAGCAGGGACGGGGGCTGCTTCGCCCACTTCCCCCTGGCCACCGCACGTGGGGACAGTGCTTGGTGACAGTGCTCCAGGCCACTGACTCCCAAGAAAGGCAAGCCCGACTTAGCACCGAGCACTGGCACAAGGGATGTCCCTGACAGTTTGGCCTCAGCTCATACTGGGAGCAGTCCTCTGGCACACTGGGATCTACTGGAGGAGGATGTGCTTAATGAGCCGAGGCATCTCCAAAGATTGAAAGGACCCATCCCAGGAACAAAAGGAGGCGTTTGTCAGGCGCTGAGAGACGGGCTCGTTAATTCCTCCTGGCTGTCACACTTATCTGTAATGAATTTGTGCTCCGCTGTATTATTTTTAATACAATAGGAGCGGTGCCGCCCGCCCACCGCCCGGCTGCCGGGAGCGCTGACGTCAACGCCCGGAGCAGGGCTGCCGCAGCACGGACGGACGGACAGACGGACAGACGGACGGGCCAAGCACAGGCCTGTCTTGCCGCCCACATGCCCGTCCCACCAGCTGCCAGCAGGCAGAGCGGGGCTGGGCACGAGGGCAGGAGGCTTTCTTACCTCGGTGGTGGAAAAAAGAGTTGTTGGTCAATGCCAGGCTGAGGGCTTGGGGCTGCTGGAGATGGGTTGTGCCAGGGGGTGTTTTCGGGAGCAGTGAGAGTGGGTGAACAAGAGGGACAAGTCCCTGATGTGCTGTCCCTGTGCTGAGAGTTGTTTGTGGCAGCGGCCATGCGTTGAGGCAGGAGCTGGCAGCGGGTGCACACACATGGATCTGTTGGTGCCGTATCTCTGTGGAGGTGGCATTTGCAGGCCAGTTTTGGCCCCCCTGGCTGCGAGATGTCCCCCCACTCCTGCCCCACATCCTGCATCACCCCCAGCCTTCCCACAGCAGCCCCAGCAGCCCCCAGCAGCACCGTCAGCATCTCAGCAGCCCACCCCAAGGGGCTTGTGGGGGCAGCTGCAGCCTGTCCCGGCTCCCTGCAGCCTCCCACGTTTAGGGGGGAACATCCCTGAAAGGACCCCGCACTCAGACCCTCTCCAGCACCCTTCTGGGCCCCCATAGGCTGCTACTCTAAATCCTCGCTATTAAACACCAGCTATCCCAAAGCCCGGCTCCAAGCACCACTAATATGATTCGCACAGGGCTCATCTCGTCTCTAAGAACCCAGGGCTTGATTCATTAGGAGGCACCGGCTGCTACTCTGAGGAGCACACACCGTCCCTACGCATGGGGACAAGGGTGGGAGACCCGGGGAGCCCTGTCTCACACTGAAGAGGAGCAACACAGGAGGGGCTGCAGGAGCCCATCTCCCTTTGGGTAGGTGCAGGGGGGCCAGGCAGGGTGCCGCACCCCATTTCCTGCCCAGGAACCCTTGGCTGAACTGGGTTCTGAGCTCCCTGGGCACCATAACCTCGATGCCACAGCAGACCCCCTCTGGCATCCCCACCCTGAGCCCCCCACACCTGCCCTGGGAGCCCAGTGGGGAGAACAGCACCAAAAATCCAAAGCTGGGGCCCCCGAGCGGCAGCTCTTGGTGGAACGGGTGGAGGGACGGTGACATGATTTATCAGGCACTTTAATTAAACTCTCGCAGCCGCTCCGCATCGCTGCAGAGGAGGTCGGGGTGCTGCAGGTCGGGGGGTCGAGGGAGGGAGCCGGGGGGTGCGNCGAGCGGCGGCGGAGCCGGTGAGTGCCGGTGCTGAAGGGACAGCGCCGCCGCTGCGGCACCGGGCGGCCCCGGGCGGCGGGCGGGGCCCCGCGCCGCAGACACCGGGATGGGGTGGGGGGGTGAGGGGACCCCGCGGCACCGTGTCCCCTGCGCGACCCTCGCCCCCCGCGCGGTTCCCGCCTTCCTCGTGTCCCCGCGTTCCCTCTCGTCCCCCGTGTCCCCTGCGCCCCCGGTGCGTGTCCCTCGACCCGGGTTCCCCCCTCGTCCTCCTTGTGCCTGCGCCCCACCACCCCCGCCCCCCACGGCGGCGCGCCCCCCGGGTCCCGCATCCCGCTGCGGTCCCGGTGTCCCCCAGATGCCGGGTGTCCGCTACGTCCCGTGTCCCCGCCGTCCCCCGCCTTCCCGGCGCCCCCCCGTGTTTCCTGCGTCTCTGCAGCCCCTGTGGCCNTGGGCACGAGGGCAGGAGGCTTTCTTACCTTGGTGGTGGAAAAAAGAGTTGTTGGTCAATGCCAGGCTGAGGGCTCGGGGCTGCTGGAGATGGGTTGTGCCAGGGGGTGTTTTCGGGAGCAGTGAGAGTGGGTGAACAAGAGGGACAAGTCCCTGATGTGCTGTCCCTGTGCTGAGAGTTGTTTGTGGCAGCGGCCATGCGTTGAGGCAGGAGCTGGCAGCGGGGGCACACACATGGATCTGTTGGTGCCGTATCTCTGTGGAGGTGGCATTTGCAGGCCAGTTTTGGCCCCCCTGGCTGCGAGATGTCCCCCCACTCCTGCCCCACATCCTGCATCACCCCCAGCCTTCCCACAGCAGCCCCAGCAGCCCCCAGCAGCACCGGCAGCATCTCAGCAGCCCACCCCAAGGGGCTTGTGGGGGCAGCTGCAGCCTGTCCCGGCTCCCTGCAGCCTCCCACGTTTAGGGGGGAACATCCCTGAAAGGACCCCGCACTCAGACCCTCTCCAGCACCCTTCTGGGCCCCCATAGGCTGCTACTCTAAATCCTCGCTATTAAACACCAGCTATCCCAAAGCCCGGCTCCAAGCACCACTAATATGATTCGCACAGGGCTCATCTCGTCTCTAAGAACCCAGGGCTTGATTCATTAGGAGGCACCGGCTGCTACTCTGAGGAGCACACACCGTCCCTACGCATGGGGACAAGGGTGGGAGACCCGGGGAGCCCTGTCTCACACTGAAGAGGAGCAACACAGGAGGGGCTGCAGGAGCCCATCTCCCTTTGGGTAGGTGCAGGGGGGCCAGGCAGGGTGCCGCACCCCATTTCCTGCCCAGGAACCCTTGGCTGAACTGGGTTCTGAGCTCCCTGGGCACCATAACCTCGATGCCACAGCAGACCCCCTCTGGCATCCCCACCCTGAGCCCCCCACACCTGCCCTGGGAGCCCAGTGGGGAGAACAGCACCAAAAATCCAAAGCTGGGGCCCCCGAGCGGCAGCTCTTGGTGGAACGGGTGGAGGGACGGTGACATGATTTATCAGGCACTTTAATTAAACTCTCGCAGCCGCTCCGCATCGCTGCAGAGGAGGTCGGGGTGCTGCAGGTCGGGGGGTCGAGGGAGGGAGCCGGGGGGTGCGGGAATGGAGGCACCTCCGGCTGATTAATGCCTCGTTTCACCCGTTAATTGCCGCGGCGGTAATTAACCCCGCACAGGAGGCGCTTGCCCCGTCCCTCCGCTGCGGGAGCGCGGGGTGGTGTCCGCGGGGCCCCGTCCGCAACCTGGGGACCGGTGCGGGGCTCCCCGGGACACTTCCCCGGGGGTCGTGCGGCGTTTTCCGGCAGGGGTCCCGCATCCCGCCGCCCCCGCGGGGGCCGGTCCGCGGTGGCGGGGGGTGTCGCTCCGGGCGGGCCCACGCGTGCCGCCGGGGGCGGGAGGGGGCCGGGCCG
>WAAE01026662.1:235018-295873 GCA_013400495.1 Nicator chloris
GTGTCCCTCGACCCGGCTCCCCCCCTCGTCCTCCCTGTGCCTGCGCCCCACCACCCCCGCCCCCCACGGCGGCGCGCCCCCCGGGTCCCGCATCCCGCTGCGGTCCCGGTGTCCCCCAGATGCCGGGTGTCCGCTACGTCCCGTGTCCCCGCCGTCCCCCGCCTTCCCGGCGCCCCCCCGTGTTTCCTGCGTCTCTGCAGCCCCTGTGGCCCCGGTATCCCGGTGGTGCCTGCCGGTGTTCCCCCCGTTTGCTGTGTTCCCCCCGCGTCGCCCGTGCACCTACCGATGTCCCCCACGTACCCTGCTATCGCTACGAGCCCCTCCCCTCCACGCGACCCCCGTGTTCCAGTGCTCCCCGTGTTCCTTGCACCTTGCCTACGGCTCCGGTGTCCCTGTGCTCTCCGGTGTTACCCCGTCCGCGGTGCCCCCAAGCCCCGGCTGCAGTCCCAGGGCTCAGCACTGTACTGCCCGGAGGAGCACCCCCAGCGTTGTTGCGGGGTGCCTCGGGGCTGGAAGCAGCAAACTTCCCGGGGTCGCAGCTCGTGCAGCCCCCCCAGCCCCCGTGGGGTTCCGGGGAGCCGGGGTGGGGGTACCCGCGGGGCTGCGGCACCCACCGGGCACGTACACACACACACACACACGCTGCAAACTGCACCCCCAGGCTCCGAGCACAGCCTGCAGCACCCCACTCACACGGGGCATGTGGGGGGCACGGGCACCCCTCACACACACCCTCCGCCTGTAATCCCCCGCATGCACACACACACAGAGCACACAAGCAGCCTGCAACACCCCCACACGTACACACACGCGACACAGTCTGCAAATTTGTGCGCACAGCCCCTCGTGCAGCCTGCAAACCCACGGACCTGCACACACAACCCCCCCCACACTCACACTAACACAGCCTGCAGCACCCTCCCAGCGTGCAAACACACACACACACCCGCAGCACAAACACCCCGCACACAGACACAGCCCGCAAACCTGGGTGCGTGCAGATCCGCAGAGCCTGCAGACCCCAACTCGCACATACACACGCTCGAAGCTTGCAAACGGGCTGCAAACCTTCACATCACGGGGGCACATGCAGTGTGCAGCCCCACAAACTTATCCACACGCGTGTGTGCACGCACCCCCCATGCAAACACAGCCTGCAGCCACCCGCAAACGCACCTCTTGAGCAAACACAGCCTGCACGCAGGGCTCACACACAGCGCGCGCAGACACGGCGCACACCCGCTCCATCCTGCGCAGGCAGTGCCCCTGCACGGTGTCACCCACCCGCAGCACCCGCATGGATCACACACACAGTCACAGGCTGCTGCCTGCAACCCCTGCAGCCCCCAAGCACTGCCGCAACCTGCCAACAGCCTCTTCCCCATCCCTCTGCAGAGCACTCGCACTGCCGTAGACACACGCGCACACACACAGCACCCCGGGTCCGGCTGCGCCACGCTGGCACCCCCAGACAAGGTCTGTCACCCCCTCCCACAAAGCAGGGGCACACGGTACATGGTGGCGTGGTGATTCCCATCCCACCAGCCCCCAGGCAGCCCACCAGGGCTCCTGGTGCCACACCAAGGGCAGTGCTGAGGTGGAACGTCCCTCTGGAGTCCCTGCCTTGGTGCCTCCACAGGTCCTCAAGGCCAGAAGGGATGTAGGGAGGGTGCTGAGAGTAGCAGGCACAGTCACTCTCTGCCTGCAGACCCCAGAACCTCCCTCTGCCCATCCTGGAAGGCATTTGGGCTGAGGATGCAGAGGGTGCAAAGTGCAGCTCCAGAGATCATTCCATCCCTCGGCCTGGGCAGTAGGGAACCTTGGCATGGTATCCCCAACTCTGTCCTTCTCTGCCTGTACAGGTGGCCCAGGTCAGCAAGCCCAGACAGCGGTGGATGAGCGCTGGGCACTGGCCTAGCCACACGCACACACCGGCACCATGGACTTCGTCATGAAGCAAGCACTGGGAGGTGAGTGGGATCTGTTCCCCCCTCAGGGTCCCCCCTCCAGGAGCAATGTTGGCCCAGCACCCCAGTAGTGGAGTGGGAGGGACATGGCAAGGGGATAGATAGAGTCACACAGAGAGCCACCGGCAGTGGGGAGCTGCAGCTGGAGCCCTCCAGGTTTCCCATTTCCAGTGCCATCAGCAGCTGGCTAGGGAATCCTGGCTCTTCTGCCACTAACTGGGATTCCCCAGCGGATCCCCTGGGTGCTGAAGAAGGAGCTGCTGGCATCTCCCCCAGCTGACACTGAACTAGAGTAGAACAGCCAGCCTGTGGCACTCCCCATCCCCACGGCCTCCCGAGCCCGTCTGCAGCCTGCTTCGGCACAGGTGGCCCTGGGGATGTCCCAGATCCTCCTTGCCAGGGGCCTCCTTGCCCTCCCTACCGCTGCAGGGGCTTGGGCAGCAGCCCCAGGCTGCAGCACCCTTGGGGTCCAACTAAGGGTATTGTTATGCGCAGGGGCCACCAAGGACATGGGGAAGATGCTGGGGGGTGAGGAGGAGAAGGACCCTGACGCGCAGAAGAAGGAGGAGGAGAGGCAGGAGGCCCTGCGCCAGCAGGAGGAGGAGCGGAAAGCCAAGCACGCCCGCATGGAAGCGGAGCGGGAGAAAGTCCGGCAGCAGATCCGTGACAAGGTGGGCACACACCTCCCCTGAGCCCGCCCCTGCCCGTGGCAGCCGGGGTGGGGCTGGGACAGGGAGCCGGCATGGCCGGGAGGAGGGTGGCCCAAGTCGGTGGCCATGGGCACAGGGCACAGCGCAGGCAGTGCCCACTGCCTGCCCTGCTGAGAGCCTGTGTCCTCTCAGTACGGGCTGAAGAAGAAGGAGGAGAAGGAAGCAGAGGAGAAAGCTGCTCTGGAGCAGCCATGTGAGGGCAGCCTGACGCGCCCCAAGAAGGCGATCCCGGCAGGCTGTGGGGACGAGGAAGAAGAGGAGGAGGAGAGCATCCTGGACACCGTCCTCAAGTACCTGCCCGGCCCACTGCAGGATATGTTCAAGAAGTAACAGCACCGTCAACCCTGCCATAGGGTGCTGGGGCACGGGCGCCCTCTCTCCTACAACTCCTCCATCAGTTCCCTTGGCCCCGGAGAGGGGGTCCTCACACCCCCTCCCATCCCCTCTTGCCCTGTCCCCCAACCAGACCAAAAGCCCGCCCCGTCCCGTCCAGGCAGGGCCTCCCCCGCCACGCCAAAGGGGAGCAGCCCTGGCCGGACAGGGCGAACCGGGACCAAATGCACTGATGTAACCTCGCGGCAGGCTAGGGGCACCCAGGCCCTACCGGCCCCCCCGGGGTGGCTCTTCGTGCCCCCTGCCCTGCCCCTTCTGTTCTCCCAGGGGACCCCAGTAGGCTTCTGCTGGCCTGCCCTCGTCCCCAACACTGCCATCCCCCTTCCCCCTCCCGCCCTGGGCCAAGCCCAAAGCACAAAGCCAGGCGCCCTGCCCGCAGCTCCCCCATCCCCGGTCGTCGGGCACGGGGGTCCCCCGGGGCTGCCCGGTGTGCCCCTGCATCGGGGGGTTGGAGGGGACCCCCCCTCCCCGCATCTCTGGCCCCATAGTTAAAGCCATATCAGTTAGACTGCAATACTTCAGCACCGGGAGGAGCGGGCGCCGCGCTCCGCCAACCGTGTACAAAGGCACGCGTGGGGCAGGGGCCCCCCTGCCTCGTCCCCCCGTCCCCGCCGCTCGCTCGTCTGTGTCTTGGCCCCGCTGGCCCCCGTTCTCGCATTAGTGTCTCTGTGCCAGGGTGCGTCCCATCGCTCCATGCGTCCTCGTGTCCGCTGCTCAGACTCCCACCCCCAAGTCCCCACTGCCCCCGGGGGCCACCCGCGGCGCCCCTCGCCGCGCTGCTGGGACCCCCAGTCTGCCCCCTGCAATAAAGCCAGCGCGGGGCCGAGGGCTGCCGGGCCAGTCCTGGGCTGGGAGTACCCGGCTGCCCTCACCTGACGCTGGACACATGGGTCCCCGGGCCTGGGACGGGATCCTTGGGCAAGCGCCCTGGGACATCCCAGGAGCCGCTGCTTGCACCCCAACGGGGGGAGGCAGGGGCACACCCTCATCCCTGCCCGTCTCTTGCCGCACCGTGCTCCTCCCTCCCTGTGCTTCCTCAGCCACGGCCCCCAGCCGCTCACCAGGGCCCTCCGGGGAGGTGGCGGGCAGCTCGGTGCCCCACAGACATGCTGTGACCATCCTGCTCGAATTAGTCTTTGACGAACTAATAAAATAAAGGGATTTGTACATTGCTCCGGCCTCTTCTCATCCGTTGCTTTCCTGGGCCCCCATGTCAGCTCCCTCAGCCCACTAACATCAGGGCTGAAATCTGGCAGCTCATCACACATGGGCTGGCCCCCAGCCAGGCCTGTACAGGTGCAGGAAGCAGCCGTGTATGGCTCCCAGAGTCCTGCTCATTCCGGCTGCCTTCCTACTCCACAGGCATCTGTCCTCTCTGGGGTTGGGGACAAGACAAAAGGATGTCCCACAGACATAGCATGAGGGTTTCTCCCCCTTCCCCTTGACTCCAGGACTTCCCTCACTGAATGACTGGGGTCCAAGGGCTGTTTCTGAGAGGTCACAACCTTCTACCACTCCAAGAGAGGAGCATGAGGCTGTGGGCATGGCGCACCTCATGCCCCCACACCGAGGCAGAGGCCCTGGCAGCGCCCAGGCTTGGCACAGCTCGGGAGGCTTCAGCTTGGTGCCTGCCTCAGCTCTAACTGATGTGCCATCATTTACCAGCAAAGAGCTCAGCTGTTACCCAGGCGGCATCAGCAGAGCAGTCACCCAGAAAAGCTTCTGTCAGAAGGAAATATGAGAGTAGAAAACAGCAGAGCTCTCGCAGGCAAGGTCTCGGTCGCAGGCAGGCTGTGCCCTGTGACCCAGCACGATGGCGCAGGTGGGGACAAATCCCCACAGCCCTCCCTGGACAGCGGGGACAGGGCAGGGGAAGGGCTCTGCCCGGGGCTGGTGGCCGTGGCATGGAACCAGCAGCGTCCTGTATGTCCCCATCTGAGCAGTGTCCCCGCTGTCACCTGTCCACACCGCGGGGACGCAGCGCCCCCTGGTGTGGTGACAGCGCACGACAGGGGACACAGCGGTGACAGGCAGCGGGGACAAGAGGGACAATCCTCGACCGACCCCTCTGCAAGGGCCTTGCTATAGCCAAGGGAAGGAGGCAGGCGAAGGGACAGCACCTCAGCACCCTCCTTTTTCCCCTTCAAATAACCACAGGCACCTTCATTAAGGAAGAGGATTTATCAAAATTAGAAAAAGATACCACAAATATTTTAAAAAACCCCCAGCTGGGAAAACGTCTACCAGTTCAACCCCTCCACCCTCCACTCATTGCCTCAGCACAGGGAAGGGACATAGCATGTCTGGGAGGGGGAGAGGCAGCCAGAGCTGCCCTTGCCACCAGGCTTTTGGGGACAACGGGTCATGTATCTCATCACTGCTGAGGAGCCTGGTCAAAGCAGACCACCTCCCATGGGAGGCTCCTCAGCAGCCACCTTCAGTGACTGATTTTCTTTGGCTACTTGCCTTTGGAACAAGGTCCCCACACCCCAGAGAGGAGGAAGAAGAGGGGGGCCCTGCCAGCATTCCCCCATTCTCCCCAGAAAACAGCTGCCTGTTTATAAAAGCTCTCAAGAGCAGGACACACCAAGCTGAGCCCAAGGTCACAGCCCTGCCAGGCTAGCAAGATGAGCCAGCTCCTTGCCCCACCTATGCTATCTGAGCTCCCACCCCCAAGAGCAGGCAGGTGTTGCCTCCCCGGGTGCAGCAGCTTCATCAGGAGTCGTTGGGGAGCCCAAAAAGCTTGACAGTGCCAGCCTCCCGGCTGCTGTCGTATTTGCCATCTTTGTCATCACAGGCGAAGGCCAGCAGCGGCCTCTTCGGGTGCCAGGCCACTGTGAAGGTGGGGGACTCACACTGTACCTCCCAGAGCTTCTCTCCTGCATGGAAAAGGAACCACGTCAGCCTGGAGAGCCTCCAGCCCCCTCTGCTGCTCACCTCCTCAGAGCCAAGCACCTGCTGCTTCCCTCAGCGAAGCTGAGAGGCAGCACAAACGCTGCTCCAGCGCCTTTTAGTCACCCAGTGACAAGGTACAGACATGACAGGCATGTCTGCCACAGACTACTGAGGCAGAGGCTCCCCCTCATGGCATTCTGCTCTGCACAGGAAAGCTCCTCCTTAGCAGACGGATTCTCCCTGTGTCCTCCCAGCTCCACCAGCACATCTCCAGCCAATCCTCTCCTTGCTGTTCCCCAAAATAAAACCATTACCTGTCTCCACCTCAGCAATGTCAATGAAGTGATCTTCTGATGCTGAGGCCAGCATCTTCCCATCATGGCTAAAGCTCAGCGTCCGCACGGGCCAGTCGAGCCTGCAGTAACCGAGGGGCGCAGAGAGTGAGGCACTGCCACCACAGTCCCCAAAGAGGGGGGAAAACAATTTTGGGACAGCTCTACCTACCTGGAGAAGCACCTCACACACACCAGCTCATCCACATCCCAGAGGCTGACCAATGCATCAGCACTGCCTGTGGCAAAGTACTTCCCCATGGGATCAAACTTGATGCAGATGCAGTTGGAAGGATGGGCATTGATGGACTGGATGGGTTTCAGCTCTGGGTAGCTGTAGAGGTGAAGGGAGAGGGCAGGGATCAGTGAGAGAAGCACAGAGATTCCCTAGAGCAGGGCAGGCATGAGGCACACCAGGACTGGAAGCAAACCCTGCTGAGGCAGAAGACACCGAGTGTCCAGTGAATGAGGCAAAGCATTAGGGACCATTTCAGGGAGCTGAGCCCAGCCCACAGCTGTGGCAACCTCAACTCCAGGCAAGCTCATTCCCACCAGAGGGCAGGGGATTGCTGGGATGTGGGGCTTGGGTTTCCCCAAAACAGCAAAGGCACCTGCAAATGACTGCAGCCAGCCCAGCCACCTGGCCCACCAGCAGCCACGGGCACCTGCCTGAGGATGTTGATGCAGCCATTCCCATTGGTGAGGAAGAACATGTTGTTATCGTTGTTCCAGGAGATCTCGTTCACCTCAAACTTGAACTGTTCCTCAGCTTTGGAGCGATGTGTCTTGGCATCAATAAAGGTCACCACATCATCCTTGTTCCCCACAGCGATGGTCTGTCCATCAGGGCTCCAGCAGATGTTGATGTTCTCACCTGAAGGGATGGAAAGGCAGCAGGTCCCACTTCTACTCCAAACCATTCCCAAATGGGAAAGACTGCCAGTTTTTCAGTCTAACACACAAACCCTGCACAGTAGCTATCCAGCAAAACCAAACTTGTGAGAAGTACAGCTTGAAAACAATGTGCCACATCCCACTTAAACCAAGACGGGACCACAGCAATCACCACACAAGGTCAAGTCAAAGATCCTCTGAATTCAGTCATCTCTGAGATCCAGAAAAAGCAGAAGCCAAAAATAAATATCTTTGAATAAAGATAAGAACATGGCAGGTTGCTGTTACACAACCTTACAATGCCATTCCCAGCCCCAACAACTCAAAACTGGACATTTCCAAGAGCAGAGATGGTATTTGGATTAAGCATCACACAAATTCAAATTGTTTTTCTGAATCCATACAAACTTTTATTTATATGTGTGTGCAACACAAATAAAAAGTAGTTAGCAAAGATGTCCCAACCAGAAATAACCACAGGAAAGGTCCAAAGCTCTGTGCCACTGCAGATGGGTCCCACACAGCTGAGGTCCTGCGGGGACTCACCTGGGAAGGCAGAGACTCACCTTTGGTGTTGACAGTGGCGATGCACTTGGTGGTGCGGACGTCCCAGATGCGGATGGTTTTGTCCCCTGACGCTGTGACGAAGAGGTCAGGGTTGCTGGGGTGCCAGCAGAGCTGATCCACGCTGTCCCCGTGGCCCCGGTAGTTGTTCTCCTTCACCTGGAGGGAGAGGGCAGACGTCGTGAGGATCTGCTCCCACTCCTGCCCCCACTCCTGCCCCACGTCCCAGCACGCTGCATCCCCGCTGGGATGACCCGGAGCCGCGCCGCCACCCCAGTCACGCTCCCGCCCACGGCCGGCCAGGACAGAGAACCCCGCTGCGTTCCCCGCCAGGCACCAGCTCCATTCCCGGCTCGCAGACCCGGCCTGCGCTGTCCTTGGCGATGCTCCCGTTCCGGTGCACACCAATTGTGCACTCTGCACCCTCAGGCCCGGTACTGATCACCTGGACACACTCCCGGTTCCGGACACCAGCCCAAGCACCCGCACCCGGGATGCCCAAGGGCTCCCGGTACCGATCCGCATCACCCCGGCCCGCCCGATGCCGGGGGATCTCACCAGCCGGTCCTTCTCGAGCAGGAAAACGCTGGCGGTCTTGTCGAAGGAGCCGGAGGCGAGGCGGCGGCCGCAGCAGCTCCAGGCCACAGAGTGCACCTTGGCGCCGTGCGCCGGGAACTCGCGGCTGCGCGTGTTGGCGCGGAACAGCTCCTGCATGGCCTGCACGTAGGGCGACAGCGCCATGGCGGGGCCGCCGCCACCGGCACCGCGACCCCCGCGCGCGCCCCGCCCCGGCGCCGCGCCTGACGCCACTTCCGCCGCCCCCCCCACCGCGGCCCCACCGGCGGAGCGGAGCCGCCGCCCGCCGCCGAGATGGACGACGACGTGGTCCTGGTCAGCGATTCGGACTCGGAGGGCGCCCGCTCGCCGCGGCTCCAGCCCTGGCGCTCCCGCCACTCGCTGCCCGCCTCCGACGTGAGTCCGCGGCTCCCGCCGGGCACGGCGCTGCTGCCCCACACAAAGATGGCGGCGCTGCCATCGCGGGCGGGGATGGGAGTCGCGCACGGAAAGCAGCCTCGAGGGCCGTGGAGGGGGTGGGCGTGTGTTCCCCGGTCCCGTGTGTTCCCTGGTCCCGTCCCGCCCCGTCCCAGCCGCATCCGAAGGGAGCTCCCACCCTCTTCCCAGCCGGGCTCGGTCCCCGCGGACACCTCCCGCCAGCAGAGCCCCGTTCCACAAGCGTGCCCCCCGCAGGGGTCCCAGCCTCCTTGGCCATGTACCCTTAGAAAGAGGCCGGTGCCTGCCATGGAGTGTCGCGGTGCCCTCGCTGCACCCCAAGAAGGGTCGGGCCGCGGGATGCGGTGGGTCGGTTGCCGCCCCTCTTCCATGTGCCGTTGCTCTGCCCTGTCCCGCTCCGCCGGCGGGTGCGGGGCCGGTGAGGCCATGCGGCGGCGGTTCCGGGCACGAGGCTCAGGCCCGGACGGGGGAGCGGTCGGTCCCCGGCCCCGCACCGCTGTCCCGGGTCCTGAGGCGGTTGGAGCCCCGCACCTCTCCTTGCGTGCCGGAGCCCACTGGGCTTTGCCACCTCCTTGGGGAAGGCAGCACGTCTGAGTCAGGGGGGGGAAAGTGGATTTAAATTGTCTGCTAAACGCGTTCTTTGCTTTGAGGTGCTGAGGGGGATTTTTTTTCCCAAGAACGAACAGCCTCTGACCCCTCCTTGGCACGCCCAAAGCTTGGGAAGTGCAGTGTCTGCTGCTGGTGCAGGCACAGCTGCCTTCCCCTGCCTGCTCCTGCTGCCCCTCAGACCCTGCATCACCCAGCAAGTGGGATGGAGTCCCACTGGGTGGAAGTCCCCAAAGTCTCAGGGCTGCTGTAGCTTGAGTTCGTGCCACAGATCAAAAGGCAGCTTTGTTTCCTGCCACTCCTGTCCTGCAGAGCAGGTGATGTGCTACAGAAGAGGTGCCAGAGTGTGGATCCTGTGTTGTTCCTGCCAGTGCCTAAGTACGGGAGAGCTCCCTGTCCTTCCACTGCCTTCCCTGGACATGCCAGCAGGACTGGCATTTCCCTGTCATGGGAAGGAGCTGAGCAGGCAGCCAGGTCTGCTCTGAGCCAAGGCACGAGGACAGGAGCCCTGAGGGAAGTGGGGAAGAAGAGCCTGGGTTGGGTTCAGGCTCAGCTGTGCTGTCAGGGGAGACTGATCCCAGAGCTCAGGGCCACAGGCCCCCATGGACAGACAGAAGACCCCTGTTTTTCTAGGCTGGTACCCTTTTCCCTGTTGGACTGGGGCTACAAGGCCACCATAGCAGAGGCTCCTGGCAGGGCAGGACACTGACACTCCTGCTCTGTCCCCACAGGAGACCATTGACCTGACCTGTGAGGACACAAACACAGACCCAACGGTGTTGAGCAGCCTTGACATTATCGACCTGACTAAGGACATGTGCAGCCCTCACCACTCCACCCTTGGTGCTGCCCAGAACTCCAGAAATGCTGCCCCAGCAGCACGTATGTCCCATCCCCAACTCTGCCTCACCACAGAAGAAGAAATGCAGGTAGTGGCAGAGCTGAGCCCTGCACCAGCATCGCACAGCACTCCTGTGAAGCTCAGTTCCACCATGATCACGGCAGAAATCATGGAGAACTGCAGCTGCCCTTCTCCTGTCTCTAGGCACCCCAGCTGGAGCTTGGAGCAGGATTACAGCACTACTACCTTTAACAGCAACTTGGACTCACAGTCAGACTGTGATTGCCTGTCCCCATCTCCCCCCAGCTTGGAGAGCAACAGCTGCTGGAGAGCTTATGGCCCAGAGGAAGATCCTCCCCAGCCCTCCCAGGAAAGGAACCTCCCTCCAAGGCTGAGCCCTGCCCCAACCATTCCTATAACACCAGGAAAGGCCCAAAGGTCTTTGCTGGAAACAAGTGACTTCCCACCACACCAACCAATCCAGCAAGCCACCCCAGCCAGGACTGATGCTGACAGCAAGGCCTGGCTGCACAAACTGCACAATTTCAGCAGGAGTGGAGTCCAGCACCTCTTCCTCCAAGGCATAGCACCCAACAGGGAAACACAGCAGGTAAACAGGGTTTGGAGCAGCCCCTCTGGTAGAGGATGGAGGAGGGCAGCCCCTGCTCCCCTTGTCCTTTGCCAGGCAGTCAGGGGCTCTGGTTATTGCAATTCCATTCACAGTTGGGTTCCTCTGTGTCAGGGGAGCTCTCACTCATTGTCTTGCCTTGTACATGGCAGAAACCTGGGCTCATCCCCAGCATGAAGCTGAGCATGGTGCACGCTACCATGGAAGAGAACATCCTAGAGGGCACCTTGTATTTCCTGAATGAGTTTGTCTCCTGCCAGCACCATCCCCCCAAAGAAATCATCTGCCACCTGATCAAAGAGATGCTGTCGGACACCCACGAAGGGGAGATCCTGAATGATATCTACACGCTGCTGATGAAGATCCAAATGTATGTGTTCCCCTTGTTCCAGGGCCCTGGGGCTGGCTAGGTGCTCCCAGGGGTCTGCCCAGCATAAGGGTTATTCTCTGTGGTGCTCACCCACAGAACAGGGAATGATTTCCCCTATAATCGAAGATAATCCTCCTGTCAACATAGGCACACCCCGGGCTCTCTGAGGGTGGGTCAGGGACAGTTTGTGACACAAGGGAGCCCCCTTGGGGACAGAAGAGTATTTGCCATGCCCTAAAGCACAGGTCTCATTTTTCACTGCTGTGACATGGCAGAAGTGTCTTCCCTGGGCAGCAGTGCCAGCAGTGGCTTCCCACAGAGAAGTACAATGTTTTATGAGACCATGGGCCTAGGAGTCCTGGCATCTCCATGGAGAATAGCCCCTGTCAGGTGCTTCCAAAAAATTAATGCATTACGGGGAGGAGAAGAGGTGAGGGCAAAGATGGAGAGGAGAAGGCGGGGAGGCACCTGAGCAAGTGGGGTTGGCAGTGGCTGGGGAAGGGCTAAGGGGCTGCCATGCCTCCAAGCTGATGGTCAGGCAGTTCAGCACAAATGGATATGGCTGTTCTTGCAGGCTCCATCCAGCCAACATCGCCACAGTGGGATGGGACTGGACACTGGTGAAATTCATCATGGAGGACAAGGTACTTGGCACCACGTGTGTCACATGGGGCAGGGATCATCCAGCACACACTGCGTGAGGGTGAGCATTGCTCAAGTGCTTCCTGTGGCTGTGCTCTGCTGCAGAGCTGGCCAGTCCAACAGTGAGTGCCAGCTGGGAATCCCACATTTATCCACAGTGCTCCCTTAAGCCTCTGCACAGTTTTAGGCAAGTTGTCCCACTGAAGGAGGCATAGCAACAAATAAGCCCTCTCTGGGTCACAGCACTAGTGCAATGCCCAGCAATGCCCCTTTAGGGTCTTGCCTGAGTCAGGCAGCTCCTACAACTACTCCTCAGTACGTACATCAGTCCACTCCCAAGACAGCCAGCTTCACTGGTGTTTCTAAGCCTATGGCCCCACCAGACTCACATGCTCTCCATATCCTCCCAGGAGAAGCCCCCTGGCCGGCTCCTCTTCCTGCAGTATGTGGTGCAGACCCTGGAGGATGACTTTCAGCACAATCTGAAATCACACCAGCTGCAGAAGTCAATTGCCAAGAAAGTGCTTTCATGTGACTTGTGCTTCAACAATGTCAAGTAAGGGACACCTCCTCCTTGTTCTCTAACCAGAAGCTGAGAGGCAAGGGCTCAGGGAACATTTGTCAAGATTCCAGTCAGACTTTCAGACTTTCCAAGAAGCAGACTTGTGAGACAAAGGGAAGTGTAGGGCCAATTGTAGGGGCTAGGAAAAGACCTACAAAAGCAAACCACCAGAGATGATGCATGGCCTTTCCAGTCACAACAGAGTGGGCTTTTCCCAGGAATGAGGTCAGATTTGCATTGCTTAGGACAGGACTGAGAAGGAGGCAGTCCTGTAGTATACAAATCAAGAGAGCTCCTCAGTTGAGCTGCTCAAAAGAGCTACTCCCTAACCTGTCCAAGTGGGTAGAACATACTCTTCATTCTCAGGGCCTTTCCTCAAGCTCCAGGTGGATCTAGAGGTGAGAACACAGGAAAACAAGGCACATCCCCAATAAAATTCTTGTTTCTGTCCCAGGGAAGTGGTCAAGTGGTTGGTGGCAGCAGTTACAGGAGTCGGGTTCTCCCAGCCCCAGGAGCAGCTGCAAGAAGCCAGGGCTGAACACATCTCATCTTCACCAAGGCTGGCCAGCACTCAGACAGACCAGGCTCAGACAGCTTTCTTTGCAGAAAAGTAAGCTCCAGAATTCCAGACTTGCTACTGGCATTATCATGAACCCAAGTCAGGCAGAAGCCAGAGTGTCTCTCTTTCACTGTCAGTTTAGGGAAGCCAGGCTGTACCTGTGACCAGCTTTGCTCGTTCTTCTCTGGGTTAAACACTTGGTGAGCAAAAGACTCTCACCTGGTATAAAACTGGCTCAGTGTCATCCTCCTTCATGTAGCGTAAGGCTGGAGCTTGTGGCACACAGCTCAGGCAGCCCCATGCTGCTCCAACACGCAGGAGACCCACTGAGACGTTCTGAGGGTCAATCTGGGGATGAGCTTTGCTTGCAAAAGCATCAGATTCAGAAGCCACCAGGAGACACCAAACCTGGCCCACTGCATTCCCATGTCCCTCACTGCATGAGGCTGAAGTAGGGGCCACCCCCAAGGCTTTGCTGAGAGGCAGAGTCCCCCTGTGCTGACTGTCCTTCTCACCCAGGACGATGCTTCTGCTCCAGCGGATGTTGTCCATAGCAGTGGAAGTGGACAGATCTCCCACCTGCAGCTCCCGTAAGATTGCAGATGACATATTCCTGTTCATACTGCATATCCCCCTGAGGAGCCAAAGGTGAGACAAACGTGTGCAAGGCAGCATTTACGGTGTGAACAATGGTATTATTCCCAATTTACATCCAAGTCTGGATGCATAAAGTTCTATAGGGTATAGAAAGGCCAGCCAGCAAGAGCATTGCTGTGTCTCCCATCACCACCAGCTGAGCAGGTGATGTGTTGCTGAAAACACCCAGATGGTGTGTTGCTGAGAACAGTCAATTCTCCCACTTGTTAAAGCTGTGACCTTAAAACTGTAAAGAGGGTCTGAAAAGCACTGGCAAAGTAATCACTGATTCCCATGGGCAACCAGGTAGTCACAAATATGTAGTTCCTACAGCTTTCCCTTGACATCCTTTGCTTCTTTTAAGAAATGCAAATCTGAAGCCAAAGCACAAGGGCATGACTGGCTCTTGTGTAAGCAAGAGACCACTAGGCCCCCAAGCGTTTCAAACCCACGTTTCAATGCCCAGCAAGCAGCCCTTGACACCCTTTCAGCAGAACTCTGTGCACACACCAGGTATAACCAAGCCAAACTGACTCTAACCAAGCTGTCACTTTGCCCAGGGCAGACAGAGATCCATTTACCCCTGACCCTGCGTCACCCTTGCTTGGCTGGGCTCCCTACAAGTCAGCAGGAATGAGCCACTGCCACACAGGCTGCTGGGCAGGGTGAAGTGCAGCAGCTCAGTTTGCTTTAGAGACTGTATTCACTTCCAGCTGCTGCAGGTCACAGCTGAGGATGAAAACACAGCCATGGCCAAGCCACATAACAAAGGTCTCTCACCACATCTGGTGGTCTTCCTTCCACAGCATGGCTGGGTAGCCCCTGCAGTCACCCCACATCTGCACTAGGTCAGCAGCACAGCAGAAGCATGCTGGAACAGTTGTCTCCAGTCAGGCTGTGCTGTCTCACCCAAAGTAAATTCCTTTTTGTGTTCCAGGGAAGCTTTATTAAACACCATGGAGAGCCAGCTCCTGCGCTGCAGACTGCTAGAGCTGTTATTCCAGCACAGTTGTGATGTGCCCACAGCCTCATCCATGTCTCTAGACAAGATCCTGTATTTCCTGAGCCACTCCTCTGTGCTGCCACAATTCCAGGTATCTAGTCCAACCTCTCCTTTGACTTGTTTTCCTCTGAGAAAACTTCTAACAACCAAATACTGTCTCCTGTCCTAGGATGAAACAGCAACATGGCAAAGGTGGGATGAGATGCTGCAGTACTTGACTTTGCTGCTGCTGAGTTACCAAAGTGTAAAACTGGGTAAGCAGTGCTTGTTCTGGCCCTAACAGTCTCATCAAGAAGATGCAGTAGAACAGCCAAATTCCTCTCCCTCCTCTCATCACGCTTGGACTCATGGCCACTGAATCTCAAGACAGTGTGCCCTCATCCATGATAGTAACTATTCCCAGTAGTCAAAGTTAAGTGATGTTGCATCAATCAGAGCACCCACCTCACTTTGCCAAGTTTAGCCCCTGCAAAATAGCCTTCTTCCTAAAGGAAGGAAGCACTTCCCAGTACTGCAAAGCACAAAGGTGCTTTGTACCCACTGTTGTCTAAGTTGTTGCACAGTGGGTGGAAGAATAGGTGGTTTAGGAAGAAAAGGAGAAGGTAAAGGGATCACAGAATATCCCAAGCTGGAAGAGAGACACAAGAATCATTGAGTTCCACTCCTGGCCCTGCACAGACACCCTATAACCCCACCTGTGCCTGAGACTGTCCAAACTCCTGGAGCTCTGGCAGCCTTGGAGCCCTGACCGTTCCCTGGGGAGCCTGTTCGGTGCCCAACCACCCTGTGGGGGAAGACCTTTTTCCTAATAGCCAACCTAAATCTCCAGTCATTCCCTTGGGTCCTGTCACTGTCCTACAGAGCAGAGAGGGGAGCTGACCCTCCTGAGGAAGCTATAGACCCCAGTGAGGTCTGATCTGTCTCCTCAAGGCTGAACACACCAAGTGACCTAAGCCACTCCTCATGTGGCTTCCCGTCTAGACCCCTCACCATCTCTGAAGCCCTCCTTTGGGCAAGCCAGGACACTTTGAACACTTAGTAAACTGCGCAGGGAGCACTATCCACAACAGCCATGGAAACAGCAGCAGTTCTGACCTCAGAAGAGTGGCACAGTCACAAAACACTCTGTAAAACTCTGTAAAAACTGAATTTTGCCAGAAGTCTCTTCCAACTTCAGATGCTTTAGCCCAGAGTTAAGGCTGTCATTAATGAATGCAGAGGAATCCGCCATCATATATGCCAAGTCTCACTCTCCCGGAAGTCCTAGACAATCACTGTTGTTGGGCTCTTTGGAGACTCCTTTACAGCTGCCCATTTTGCCATTCACACAGAACACAAGGATTATACAAACCTTGCCCCTTCCCCATTTCCTGGGCTCTCTCCGCATGCAGAACGAGCTCCAGGAGGGGCCAGTTCCTTCTTCCCAAAGTCCTGTGCAGAACCATCGAGGATAACAACAGGATCAGCCCCGTTTAAAGCCCTGCCTGTGGCACACTGGGATCCATCCCAGCAGCTCAGGGAGCGCTTTGGGTGTTGCCTCTCCCCACCAGCATTTCCTCTTGCAGAGCACCTACGGACCTCTGTCAGTGACCGGATGGATTTGATCGCTCAGAAAGCCAAGCCCAGGCTCCAGGACAGTGATGACATCAGCCAGCTGGACATCAGGCTGAAGATGAATGACTTCATCAACAGAATGCAGAAGACCCTGGGACAGCCGTTTCCCCCACAAATACAGGAGAAATTGTTCATGCTGCAGGAGTTGTTATTCATTGTCATTGCTGCCTGATGGAGACAACCACTGCAGCAAAACTTCACGTTCTCAATATAAACGCCCCCTTTCATGCTGCAATCTCAGCATCATGGGGGTCCGTTTATACAGTTCTTTTGAAAGATACTTGGTTTACATTGTCTCAGCATTTCCGTTCAAGTTTGACTCGTGCAGTTTTACAAAGCACTTTGTACACTTTAAAAAATAAATTTCTTTTTATGTTTGCTAAGACTCTCGTCTTGGTTCCAGCACTGCCCAGAGGGAGTCCAGAGCTCTGTCAGATCACACCACAAGGCCATGCTTTAACCCCAGCCTTCCCAATCTGTGAGAATCACCTGTGTAATCAAGACCACAGCAGCAGCCTGTACCTCAGTACCTGAATCTGTTCCATGACTTTTAGCTCAGCTTACACTCCAGGACCACAGAGAACAGCAGCATTCAGAGCTCCGACTTGCCCAGCCCAGGTGAATCATGTGCTCCATTGACAGTACTTTAAAGAGCAGCTAAAACACTACAACAGCACCAAACCACAACTTTCCAGAGGGAAACTGGGCACCTCTAGGGAAACACCAGCCTATTCCCACACCTGCGCCCACCTCCACAGTACAGGTGGAAACAGCACACAAGCAGCAAGAGACAAAATCTCAGGAACATGAATATGGATTGCTCAAGCAAACACAAATACTTCAGTCCAAAGACAGAACTGAGCCTGGCTGTAAACCCAGTCTCCCTGTGAAAGGGCAGTTTGTGGGCAAATATTTCACCCTAGTGAGGTGCTGCCAGAGCCTTATCCACCAGAACCTTAACCCCACACTCACTGGACAGCCCCACATTTCTCCCACAGATGCTCTGCCAGCACCAACACACACTGTGGGACCTCTATTCCACAAGGCTTTTATTGTCCTGTAACAAACAAAACAAACACACACATTAGGAGACATGAATACAGTCAACAAATAAATTAATGTCAGATGAGAGCTTGATTGCCAAGGTGCAAATAAGTAGTGACAGCACTGCTAGTTTGGGTGGGCGACTTTCATGTAACAGATCACTGGCAGTGCTGCTGAAGCTTGAAAGAAAGCTACAAAACGTGCTGCTTCAGAGGGGCCAGCAGCCAGCCAACTCTCCAGGGAGAGTGTTTGGTTTAAGAAGGCAGAAACCTCGGAGTTAAACAGTTACCACCTGTTAAGTAACCTCTGTATAATGTCCTGGCAACAGAGAAACTTCCAGTTCCAGATGCAAGGCTGCTGCTGGCTGAGGGACTCTGCAACACAATCATGAGATCAAGAGCAGACCTGAGGAGACCCATTTGACACAGCACAGGTGAGGATTACAGAGCAATGCTGCCTATCAAGCTTAAGGGATCAGATGGTAGCCAGGAGTTCCTTCCACATTTCCTAAAGGCCAGTGTTAGCTGTTCCCAGGAACTGGTTCAGACTAGGTCAAGGATCACATCCAGCTGTACATTAGCAGGGAGGAATGTTCAGCCTTGGTCTGCCCTCAGTCCTCCCCCAGCCCTGCAGAACACAATGCTGATAAAAAAAAAATACCCTGTCTGAGAAGTGTTTCAGGTGTCTAATACTTTCTACACGATTCTGGGGGGAAAAAAGAACAATAAAAACAATTCAAAAGCAGAATCCAGAGTGCCAGAACACCTGCAAATCTGCTGTCTAGAACACAGGACAGTGCTGTTTTGCAGAACAAAGAGAGGATTACTTGATTGAAGCCACACCAGCTTTGGTTACTTCCACCTTCTTAGAGGAACATGAAGAGTTGGAAGAAAAGGAATTCTTCCTCATTACTTCCAAGCTCCATCAGATTCTGCTCCCTGCCTTTCCAGTGAGAACATCTTAGAATGGTCACTAGTCCCTTTTCCCTTAAAAAAAAATTCCAAGAACAAAAAACATGGTCACACTGGATAGTGAGGGAGTGCTACATTTATACTGACCCACCACATACCCCATCTTCCTTCTGGCAGTTAATGGTCCAGTTTTAAGTCCTTGCTTGTTCACATCAATTTCTGCTTGATCTCTTGACAGAACCAGTCCTCCTGTGGGTCCTTCAGCACTGAGCAGGACAAGACAATTAGATTCCAGTCATACAAGCCAGATGCTCACACACCACATGGAATCCTGCCCCAAAAAAAAACATGGCTCAGGATTCACTGTGGTGTGGTGCACTGGGAAGCACATCCAGAGCAGCCTGGCAGCCCAAACCAGTGCAGTGCAGTAGACAGGATGGTTTACGTTAGTTTAGGACTGGTGCAGGAGTTTTTCCAAGACTGGCTTTAGCAGGACAATCACAACTGTTTTTCTGAGATGAAGAGCTGAAAAGGGAGACTTTCCTACTTTACTGCAGCACACGGGACAGGGAAGCAGAGCCTAAGACACCCTGTAGCCTGCTAAAGACACTGGAAGCTTTCCTCTAGAACCCAGTGGGAGTGAGCACGTTCAGATCCCGAGGTTTGATATTGTGGGAACGTGGAGATTGTTTCCTCCCATCTGGGCCTGGAATGTCCATTTTGGGTGGCTTGAAGGTGACTGGATCCTCTGTCATCCTTGTAGCCTGAGCACGCATCAGCTCCATTGGGGATGGCTTTTGAGCACCCTTATAAGACTGAATGGTAAATCCTCCTGATGAAAAAAAATCAAAGTAAAAACCAGGAAAACCAGTCAAATCCATTTCCTACTGCTGCCAGGAGCAAGCAGTGTCACTGACACTCAGCACCACAGTCTATACAAATTCCAGCAGCTTTATATCATCTGAAGCCTATTCCATATCAGGGCCAGGCACTTCCAGTCCTGGTTGCATCACACATCAGAGAAAGAGTAAAAAGCTGTCATCTTCACACCCTGCCCCTCCCACTGCAAGTTATTTCTACTTCCAGACCCTTGACACAGGTTTTACCCAACTGCTCTATATTTAGGCACAGAAATTATCTGACTAACACACATTCCCAAGGTGGTCTTGGAGAGTAACAAGGCAAGCAGGATAAGACTCCAGAAAGAGCCAGCAAGTCTGTTGTGTGACAGTTCCCCCCTTGCTCTTGTCAAGGCAGATTTTCAAAGACATACCTGCATCACTGGCCGATTTCTGGAGAGCTCTGGGTCCAAAAAAGCTCCATCTTTCAGACAGCAATCTGTCCGCACCACCTTCCACAGCAAAGTCTGAGCCAGTGATAGAAGCAGAGGATCCCTGACTAAACCAAGCCCTAAGAAAAAAAGAAAAAAATTTGAGATGTTTAAAACATGTGACTTCAAGTGACCCCACTATGCCAGGAACTTTTAATGTAGTTAAAAGGGGCAGTTGAAGAGATCTTAACGAGTCTGTTACCACAAAGGATAAGATATGCATGCTCAAGTTCCACAGGCTTCCAACATTTGGATATAGCCAACACAAATCCTCACCAAGCTCTAAATTTCACCCTGTACAGTCCCTCACAGAATAAGAAGGTTATTTGTAGCAGCTGCTCAGCAGCCTGTAGGAAACCAAAGGAGGCAGAGTACCTGTTTTTATGCCTGGGGGAGGAGTGGGGGGTGGTGCTTGGAGTGGACTGAGCAGAAGAATTCTGTTTGTCATCTTTTGTTGTCTCTCCATTCTGCATTTTTAGGTTCTGTCAGAAGAGGCAAGAGAAACAGAAGCAACGCAGCTTAAATATTGGACATAAGGAAAAACACCCTGTTTCACTGTCAAAACCAGACAATTGTTTCTATCACAGGCGATAAAGAATAAGTGTCACCACACCTAAAGTTGTATCCAGTATTACAATATCTGCATACACCGCCTTAATTTTCTCTCCACATCAAATATAAGAGTTTTGAAAGTTCACGTCACACTACAGGAAGGAACACCAGCACACATAGGGAGGTTGTAGATGCAGCAGAGCTCACTTCAGCTACCTGGCAACGGGTCTAAATCCCATTTGTCTCCAGCACTTTTCAGAGCAACAAAGCTTTCAGTCCCACCAGCTCTCTAATGAGGGTGAAACCAATTCTCACAGAAGGTACAAGGTCAGGAATACCAGACCCTGTGAAGCAATTAGTGTACATGAGGATGGAAACACTGCTCTGGAACAGAGATGAACCTGGGCACAAAATAAACAGGAACTGGGTGTATGCAAACCATGTTATTACAAATTGGACAGTACAAACTGAACTTTGAAGAAGTCATTTGAAGGGCAGTTACAGTTCAAACACAAAATACACAGGTACCTTGTAATGTTTCCTGTGGCTATTCAAGCCACACTAATGCAATTCATGGACACAGTTATTGAAACTTTGGCCTCGTGGGAGGACACTGGTAGAGTTGACTATTAAACTCAAACTGCAAAAAATTTTAAGAGCTCAGTAGCCCACAGTAACACGTCCAAGATTTGCATTTTCAGTAAGATGCATCTGGTAACTTCCACAATGGAAATGCATTTTACAAGTTCTCTTTGGACACACAGTTGCAGAAATCAACCGCAGGGCACCACTCAAAAGTACAGCAAGAAATTAGATGGTGTAGGTTTGTCCCCACTTGGAAACTGTCACAGTTTGATATGACAGTGAAATGTGACAGATTTCAGAAAAAAAAAACAAAGCTGTTTCAAAACTACAAAGGCTAATATTAACTTTAAAATAAAAGTGGGTAAACTTTATGAATTTACCCAACACAATAAGCTAAAAGCCTTCAGAGGAAGAAGCTTAAGGAAAGTCTCGGCAACATGTTCCAAAAGTTACGTCACCAGGTAAATGTTAAACCAGACACGTCCTACATAGAGAAATCCAATGGTAAACAAGCCTTACGTGGACTGCCTCAGCCACCCAGTGGTACTTGGTCTCCTCAGTGGTGAGGCCTTTGTGGGGTGTGTAGCCAGCTTCCCTCAGCCCTGCCTGCTGCTCAAAGCGCTGGATGCTCTCCTGAGTCTGCTCTGGAAAACACAAGAGCACAAATTCACACAGAAATGCCACCTAACATTTCTAGCAAAGGCAGCCCCAGCAACTGAATGCAAACCTTTTCATCATTCACACATTGTAACAAGCTGAGGCAGAAAGAGGAAGCTGGTGAGATACTCTGACATGACAACTACCCTGAGACACAGGGCTACGCCAGATGAGCAGTAATTTGTCCCAAATCACCAGATATATCACAAATGCAACACCTGCAATTGATCCTATTTCACCCCAGACACTGCATCACTGCTACTTAAATCTAGGAGAACCCAATGAGTTGGACACTTTAAGTAGTCCACTCCATTCAAGGGAGCCTTGCAGATCATGTTTTAAAGACTCCCAGGGATTTTAGATCAGGTAAAATAAGCTATTTCAGCCAGCTACAGAGCCAGCATCTTGTACTGATATCAACTCCAGTTCTGAAAAATGTAAGCACTTTCTGTTCACTCCCTAGTGGAATGAGGAGAAAAGTCAAAAGGAACCAGAACACAAAAAGGTTAGTGGAAAAGCCCATTGTCTCCTTTAAAACAGGTAACACTTCCCATCCTAAAATTATTTTCATGTCCATGTTATTTGTAGCTGCTGAAAGATGAGGCAGCGTGGACAGATTAACACAGAAATAATTCCTTTTATTGCAAAAGGGCACATCATCTCTGCAAACGTTACTGACCCAATTTTATTTTAAAGCATCATGTTTTACGTTTTGAAGGGTTGTAGTTAGCAAGGCAGCTGCTGCTATTAACAACATAAATGCCAGCAAGTGCTCCATTAGCACAGTGTGTCAGCTCTCCTCACTGCTTGGGTTAATGGTAGAGCTCTGCCTGTCATTCAGAAACAGCAAGTTAATAAGCAAACAGAGCAGCAGCAGCCTCTACACTCCAGGAACATGGACTGCAGTGCCCTGTCAGCAAACAACAAACTCTGCACTCCTCTCCCCACCCCTGGAAACACAGAAGCACCACATGTGGCCTATTCTCCAGTTCCTTGCTTCCTTCTAGAAACATCCTCTGAAAAAAAACAAACTCACACAGCACCAGAGCAGAGCCAGTCTGAACCCAAGAGTTCTCCAGGAATTAACCTGAAACATCACCAAGCTGGAGCACCCCCAGTGCCCAACCCACTCATGAGAGTGTAAGAGTGAGTTCTTACTTGTGATGAGGGAGTTCATGATGATGTGAGTGGCCTTGGCCTTCACCACAGGCACCTTGTTGACACTTTCTGTGGATGATGAAGGAGTTATGACGGGTTTCATGTTGGCGTCCCCTTCCTCATCCTGTGGGGAAGCAGCAGGGGACAGTTTGAGATGGGAAAGTATCTCAGCACCTGGCCAGGACACATCTCTAACGACACAAGTGAGATAAGGCCATGCTGCTCTGGCAGCCAGCCTTCATCCCATGGGAGAAATCCCTATGCTGTGCTCACTGCAGCCCAGGAATGTTCAGAACCTTAAAATTCACAGCAATGAACAAGCAACTTGCACCCAACATTTGAAAACCTACCAGGCTCAGAGCAAACGAGTTGTTAGTCCAAGTACAAAAAGGTCAACAGGAAAGAAATCAGAACATCTGTTTTTCTCCTAAATGCAAACTGGACTTCAAGGTCAACGGGGCAAAAGCACCAAGAGCACCTTCCACAGGCAGCTCAAGCACCAGTTGTTCACAGAATGGCAGTCACAGAGCACAGCCTGGAGTGAACAACTTGTTTTACCACCTCATTCCTTGTCTGTTTCTTGCTCAGTGTGTCTGGTGGTCATAGTTCTACCACTGACCACAAGACCCCAGCAAAGAAACAAAAAATAAATGCTACAAAACAAAATATCCTGTGAAACACTGACTTCCTCATCCCAAAACGGGAGTTCCCTGACTGGAGAGTTTATTTTTTGTACCAAACCACTACTTTCAGTTGTCTCCCACAAGAGATTTAAAAATCAAGGAAATATAAAGTAGAGGTTAAGCTCAAAGGGATGCAGAGTTACGTACTTCCATCCAACAACATTTAGCTTAATTTCAAACTTAAAAATCAGCCTCTCTATTTAATAGGGCTGGTCCTGCACTCAAAGCATAGAATCCCAGAAAGGTTTGAGTTTGGAAGGGATCTTCAAGATCATCCAGTTTCAAACCCCTGCCATGGTGAGTGGACACTTTCCACTAGAGCAGATTGTTCAAAGCTCCCACCAACCTGGCCTTGAACACTTCTAGGGATGGGGCAGCCACACTTTCTCTGTGCAAACTGTGCCAGTGCCTCACCACCCTTATTGTAAAGGATTTGCATCCAACCTAAACCACTCTCATGCTCTAGTTCAATTACACCTGGTTGCTGGGGTTTTTTTTAACCACAAACACGGAGGAGACGCCCAGCACATGCTTTTCCCACCCACACCTCCGTGTGCCCAGAGCGAGGCCAGGCAGCAGTGCAGGGCTAGGGCCCCAGCCCCTCCCGAGGGTCCTGCTGCGAGGGCAGGGGGGCAGCGCCAGCCAGACAGGAGGGGTGTAAGGACGGGAGGGACGCTTGGGAGAAAGGGGATGCCAGAAGAGGGGTACTAGAGCTGCGGGGTATGGTAGGACATGCCGGGGCCAGCCGGGCCAAGGGCATGCCGGGGCCAGCCGGGCCCGTACCTTCAAGAGCTCCTGGTACTTGCGCTCGGGGATGACCGGCTGCTTCCAAAGCATGCTGGCGCACAGATCGGCGGGAGGCGGCGTCATGGGCGCCGTGTCCTCCAGAGCATCATCGTAGCTGAAGGCGCGGCGTGGGACGCCGAGGGGCAGCGACATCCTGCCCGAGCGGGCCCCGCCGCCCGGCTCCAGCGCTGCGGAGAGAGCGCAGCACTCAGCGCCCGCCGCCGCGCCCGACCGACGCCGGCGGGGAGCGCGTGGGGAACCTTACCGGGAGCGTCGGACTGCCCAGAGCTCATGACGGGGGCTCAGCGAGGGGCAGCAGGGGCAGGCCTGGAGCGGTCATCGCGGAGCCGCCGCAGCCGGGGGTTAGTTATTCCTGCGGGGGCGCTCTTATAGAGGCGCGGTCTCGCGACATGTGGTAATCTCGCGCGGGGCACGCTGGGGGGTGTAGTTCGTGCGGAAAAGGCGGGGTTCACCGGCGAGGCGGGGCCGGGGCGGGTCCCCAGCGTACCACGGCCTTGGTGGTGGGGCTGGGGTCCTGTCCTCCCGCAGACAGGAGGTTGCTGGGTCAGCCCACAGGGAGTTAGGTCCTGGAAAACCAATCCTGGAAGCTAGCAAGCCCATCAGGGAACAGGATTATATGGCAGTCTCACTGTGACACCTTTTCTACAGCTGCTCCTTCCTCTTGTCGATGAAAGGGTGACCTCCCTGCTGCCCTCCAGTTCCTTGGCAGAGAAGCTACTCTCCCCAGCCTGCTCTCCCAAGTTACAGGCACGGGGGAAGGAAGCAGCACATGGCCCTGCTCCAACTTACCTTTGCTACAGGATAATCAGAAAAAGTCCGAGTGCTGCCCACACCCAGCCCTGTCACTGCAGAGGGTGACTCATGCCCAATGCCAACACCACACAGGCTGGCATCAGGAGCTCTCCAAAGCAGGACTGCTACAAGCAAGAGCCCACAAACAAGACACTCACAAGCAGCTAGAAAAGAGTATTTTATTTTAGCAAAGCTAAAGAAATTATGGCTGCCACACAGAAAGTGAGCAGAACAGCACAGTCGGTGCCAGTGCCAAAAGAGTCTTTCATGGATAGTTATAACCATTTCTGCCTAGTGAGGGTCCTTCCTCCATCACCAGAGGCTTTTTCAGTTTGGAAAATATTCATGTCAAGCCTGCACTCGCAGGTAAACCTGAGGAAAAAGAGCAGTCACTGCACTTCCATTTTTTCTGCCTTGAGCGATGCAATGAAATTCTTGTACTCCTCAGGGTAGAAATTCTTGTACACATTGATCTTTCTCTTAATCTGTTTGGGAGTATCCTGGTAGTAGTTCTTCTCATCCCGAGCCATTTCCTGTGACAAAGGAGAAGGTAAGTCAGAGGACCAGCCCCAAGAGCAAACACCAAACCAGCCCACCCACACCAATGTGATCACTGCCTGACTCAGGGAGCTGGCCACAGTTCAAAGCATTTTTTCCCTTAAGAATCAGCTGACTGCAAAACAGGATCCAGGACAGAGAGGATTAGCGGTTCTCATCCTGCTGATGCGAAGATCCAAGAGTGAATCATTCCAGGTGCTCCTTGCTCTGGAAGGTACCTTGTAGTTCTCCCCATGGTTCTGGATCATGTATCGCACATAGTCAATGAGGTCTCGTGAGAGCGTGTTCGACTTCTTCTCAGGGAGGCTGGCCTCCAATTCCATCTCTAGGCAGAGGGCAGAGGAAGCATGAAGGAGGGGAAGGAAGCAACAACACCTCAGAGGATCCCAACCTTCCCCCGATGTTGACTCCAGCCACACAGCTTGGCTGCTGGGGGATGCAGGGACATTTCCCAGCATGATGGTGCAGGGAAATGGCCAAGACAACAGCTCTCTGCTCGGGCTGCAGGCATCCAGGCCTGCATTGCAGCTCTTCTCCAGCTCATATACGAGGAGCAGACCCTTTCAGGCCAGGCTGCAGGGTGTGACTGCTCAGAGCTGCCCAGCCCACCACTGAAACACATGAGGTACTGCGTCCATGGCTTCTTGTCACCCTGGATCCACACACTAGCACATCTCACAGTGACAAGAGCCCTCTTGAGGCTGCAGAGACAAACAGTGTGGAAAAGACATGCTCCTCCACAAGGCTGAATAAGAAATAACACCCTTCCCTACTCCTGGCACAGCACACGATGACAAAATAACCCACAGGGGCTTAGGAGAACCCCAAATGCAACACTGACCATTCACCACATACGGCTTCCGCACTATTTTCTTTCCTGGCTGCTGTCCATCACTTTCCACTTCCATTCCCTGAATCATAGCAGAGAAAAGACAAGTGAAGAAAAGCCCATTTGGAAGAGTGCTGTATCCCTACATATTGTTCCCAAAACCCCAAACTGCTTCTACATGGCTGCACGGAGCAGGAAATCCCAGCTGGCTTAAGCAGAGCCTTCCTGACTTGTGCCATTAAACTGGCTCGTGGGCAAGGCTGTCAGCTGAGAAACGCTGTGTGAATGGAGACAAATGGCAAACAAGGTCATCCCTACTTCTTCCTTGAGTTTCTTGGGGCCACCTTTCATTGAAAATGTTGCCCCCTTATGCAGGTGGGCCAGGCTGGCACTGCTGTACACAAAGAGCCTTTCTTTGTTATCAGGAGCAACCTGGCTCCAGTGTTCCCAACCCCACCTGTCTCTGGCAAGTCCCAGGAGATGGACTGACGTTTTTTATATTTGTTCTAAAGTCCATTATGTCTCCGGAGCGCTGTAGCCCGTTCCCACGCCAGGATCTTGGTGAGATAAGCGTGTAGCTCAAGATAAGAAACGTGTCCACCGCCAGAGACTTATCCAGAGCCACCTGCCCCGTGCTGCGAGGGTACCTCCCCACACAAAGGAGCGGTCCCGGCCAAACCCTTCCTTACCAGCAGCTTCTTCGGGATGGGGACAGCCTTGTTGGGATCCTCGGCCAGGCCCATCTCGGCCAGGTTCTGCGCCACTGACTTGTGCGGGTCCCAGGCATGGCGGATGTGCGAGCTGCGCAGGGACAAGGGACATCACGGCTGTGTCCCCCGTCCCGCTCCCCACCGACACGTGCAGTGGCTCCCAGCCGCCCTGCCCCAGCCCACGCTCGGCCCGCGCCCCCCGTGTCCCCGGCGCTCACCAGGCGATGCGGGGCGCGGCGCGGCGGCGGGCGCTGCGGTAGAGCCGCTTGCGGTTGAGGTTGTAGGAGTATTTGTGCCGCCGTGTCTTCCCCTTGGCCTTCGGCATGGCGGACACACGCGGCCTCGCCACGGGGCTGCCGCGAGCGCCTCGGGGCACCACGGGAAGTGTAGTTCCGAGACAGCAGCGCCGCGCGACAAGTGTGCGCGTCGGACTGCAACCCCCGGCATACACTGCCTTGAAGGCGGTGGCTACGGCAGCCGGAAAGGGCCGTTGTTGTCACCTTGGCCATGGCGGCCGGGCCGCCCCCGCCGCTAGAGCCCAGCCCCCTGCCCACTTTCTCTGAGGAGGGATTCACGGAGAAGTTCCTGCGCAAGACCCGCGAGAACCCCCTGGTGCCCCTCGGTGAGGCTGGGGCGGGGGGTGGTGGGGCGGAGGCTGAGTGAGGGGTACGGGCCGGGGCGATGGCCGCTGCTGAGGGGCCGGTCCCTCAGCCCCGGGCTGGCTGCCCCCCGGGGAGGCGCGGCTCGGGTTTGGGAGTACAGTGGAACCGGCCCGCAGCGTTCAGGCCTGGGGGAAGCCGCGCCTCACAACCGCCGTCCTTCCCCCCAGGCTGCCTGTGCACCGTCGGTGTCCTGGCCTACGGAATTATCTGCTTCAAGAAAGGCAACACTCGGCGCTCCCAGCTGATGATGCGGGCGCGTGTCTTAGCCCAAGGCTTCACCATCGTCTCCGTGGTGGGGGGCATGGTGGCCACGACTATCAAATCCCGACAGTGACATCGGACAAGAGCGAAGCTGCGGCCATGGGCGTCTACCAACAACCCCGGCTGGCAAAGTGAATCCTGGCCGCAGATAGAGTTTTCTGAGAAACTGTTGGGATGTCTCAGTGGAGCCAATTCTGGAGCACTGGAAATGGGGTGAATACACTCTGTGATTAACATGTAATTTGGGCCGTGTTTTTTTTTGTTTCCCCAAGAGCTCACCCTCCTGCAGCACCGAGGCTGCATGTCACTAAGGCTCACCACCTCTGTCAGACTTCTTGACCCTGCTTGATGCTGTCACAGGCTGATAAAATTGTGTCTTCTTGGTCGTGGGCTGAGGTGTGGTTGTACTCAGGCAGTGACCAGCATTTGAGAAATGAGCTGCCCATGAGGAAGGAACCGCTGCTTATGGCTTGGTCCTGGCAGGACAGAGTCCCTAGGCAGCACAGGAGGCAGTTTAGGAGGCTGTGTGACCTGTTCAATTGAAACTGGTGAGTAATAAAGTGAACTGCAGCAAGATTCTGACTGATACTGGATTGCAGAGCACTGAGAAGCCACGACAGTAAACAGTGCAGGGAGAAAAGGGAGTGGGCATGGCTGTCTTGAAGCTGTGGTGATGCAAGAAGAAACAAGAAATGAAACTCCCTGTGAAAACAAGCAGGGAACTCACATTTCTGAAATGGGGTCTGGCTGTGTTCTCTGGGATGTGCTGCTGATTTGGCTGTTCTTGCTGGGGAGTCAGCAACATCTTCCCTGAGAGACGTGCAGTGCCTGTGTCCTGACAAACATGGTCTCGCTGTTGGCTTTAGATCTTACTGGGGGTTTGGTGATCCACAAGGCTTCGCTCTCCCATGCCAGGGCCATAGAGCTGGGAGGACATGGGGCCACAATCTCTGTTCATTGCACTGTGGCTGCAGCAGCTCGTACCTGCAGGGCAAGGGGCACAGACACCTCTGCCTGTGCTGAAACATCTCACCAAGCAGCCTGGGCTGTTTCCAGGTGTTGTTCTGTGAGTTGGTGCCTTTGGCATGAGTCCTTACAAGGATGGGCTGAGGGGTGAACCCTTCATCTGCAAACAAGCACGTGGATTATCCTGTCCAGAGAATTGTGCTGGTGGGCCTTGGCAAGGAGAGAGGCAAGGTTCTTGCTCACCAGAGCTGACCTCTGAGATGTGATGGGGGGCAACAAGCCATTGCCAGTGCTGAGCAGGTGAGCTCCACCTCAGCACTGGGAAGCCCAGGGCCTGTCTTCCCTCTCCAGCTGCCTGCGCAGGACATCTTTCCCAGAGGAAACTGCTTTTGGCTGCCTCACTGGCACTTCCAGCCCAGCCAGCTTGGGGCAGGGGTGTGAGGAGCAACAGGTGGGCAGATCCATGAGCACAATCCGTTGGCAGCTGGAGAAGGGCGCAGGGGAGCAGCTCAGCCTGTTTGGACAAGCCGGAGCTTGCAGCTCCCTGGGGACAGAGCTAAGCTCTGGGTCCTGCTGCCACTGCTTTGGCCCCATCCAAGCACAAACCCTCTGGCCTTCCCCTCACTCCTATTTTTTTTCCTGTAGGATGTTTCTCCTACAGCCCTATCCTCTCCACAGGAGGCTTTATGGCTGTGGGTTCTCCTAAACACAGTGTACATCCTTAATGCAGAAAGACAACAGTGCCCTGTAGGATTGGAGATGTCGGTTTATTGTAACAGATAATTTGGACAGTCACAGATACCAAAGCCGAGGGGATGTAGAACAGCTGTGGGCACGGCTCCCCGAGAGCTGCCCCTGCCTGACACAGAGCACATGGCAGCTGGGAGACCCAGGGGCCCAGCTGCCTACAGGGACTGAAGGGACAGAGCATGGGGGGGCACATTGCCCCCCACAAGTAGCCAGGGGTGCTTCCCGCTGCTCTGCAATGAAAGGCTGAGGCAGCCAGCCGAGTCCCCAGGTTTCCTGCAGCACAGCAGAGCTGCCTACGCATGCTGGAGCTCATGAGGGCCAGGCAGGAACAATCAGCCCTATGGGCAGGGGGCACAGTCCCAACACACAACACCGAGTGATTCCCTACACACCCATTTACCTTCCCAGCCCACTGGTGAGATCATGCCCCAGAGCCACAGGTGCCCAGGCACCCCCCACAGCTGCAGCAGCAGGACTGGTGATATTCTGGCTGTGGAGCCACAGCTGCAGGGCAGGAGAGCTCTGCACACTTGATTTCCAGCTGAGCAAGGCTCTGCAGAGGGGCTCAAGTGAATGTTTTGTGGGCTCTGCTCTATGTCACCACAAGCTGCTGCAAGCCCTTCCCAAGCCGTCAACAGGCCAGACCCTGGGCACCAGCTCAAGGCTGTCCCTCTCCTGCTACCCGGGAGTTGTGCAGGTTCCCAGGACTGGTGTCATCCATGCCAAGCAGAGGAGAGAAAGTTTGAGCAGGGAGCAGGACTGAGGCATCTCCCTACACTGCCTTAGGTGGGCAAATCCAGGGGGGCAGAGCAACTGCATACAGATGTGCAGGTTGTTCTCAGGGATAGTACAAGCCGCAGGACCAGAACTCTGCCCAACCCTGCTCTGGGCCCCTGGGTTAGGGAGCTGGGGGGCTTGACCTGCCCCACAGCAGACGGGCCTTCCTACCTCCTTCCCTGCCACTACACAGCCTCCATCTCCCATCCTGGTAGCAAGGGAAGGAGCAGAGCAAAGCCAAAGGTCCCCGAAAGCCTGGCATCCCACATTCCCAAATGCTGGTGTTCATGGGGGAAGGACAGGAAACATCCTGCACCACTCCCCCCCACAGTCCCTTCCCAGTGACCCACACCACTGTGCTGCCAGCACTGTAGGATGGATGGGACATGGACACGGGAGCCCCATCAACTTTTTGGGGCATAGCCAGGCTGGGCAGAGTTCTGATGGGCTTGGGGCAGCTGCTGGCAGTCCAGGCCCAACCTGGGTGCGTGTACTCACATTCCTCAGTCCCTGCCAGTCTGGCACTGCCATGCTGCAGCCATGCTCCCTGCAGGACCCAGCAGTGTGGAGCCAGGCCAGGGCTGTTTCTCCACCCTCCCAACGCTGCTCCAGCTCTGCTCTAAATCCCATGGGAAAGTCAGGCAGGAGCATGGGATCCCACTGGGATCTCTGCCTCAGGGCTAGGACTGAGGCCTGGACATGGGGCTGCCAGGACAGCTGCAAGCAGGTTTATTCCCAGCACAGGGTTGAAGTGGGGAACACAGGATGGGATATTCCCTGCTCATTTAGCCAGGCCCTCAGACACAACCTCCTGAAAAGTCTGGGCTGGGGCTTCCCCACTATCTCAGCTCTGCCACCCAGTGCCGCTTCCTGGGGAAATGCCACAGTGATTTATAAATAAGTGTAAAAAGAGACCAATGCACCTTTTAAGCAAAGGAAAACCATGGGGAGAGTTATACAACCAGTGACTCGAGCACAGCCGAGGCACAGATCAGGGAGCAGGCAGTGGGATGCCCTTCCTGGGCCGGCCCCTGAAGCCGCCCGGCTCAGTGAGCCCAGCCATGCCCACTGTGCTCCCGGCTGTGCCAGGCACAGCTAACGGGACAGGGGCGTCTGTTTGAGGGAGATGAGCACCGAGCGCATCCGCGAGACATCCTTGCTCTGCTTGCTGCTCTTGGGGTTGAAATCACACAGCTGGGCCACCTTCTCCCACTCAGAGCCTGGGGTCTCCTCCTTGGACTCCTTCAGGAATGCTTCCTCCGAGGCCCTGCAAAGACATTGAGGGTTGCCACTGGCAGACATCTTTCCAAGGAGACTCTTCCTTCTGTCTTAAAAACCCTTGTGTCCCTGCTTCCTGTCCCTTTACTCCAGCTGATGAGCTCAGTGTCCTCTGGGACCCAGAGACACAAAATGCTCAAGTCTGCCTTTGGCTGCACTCTCCCAAAACATCATTCATCTAGGGGTGCAGGAATACCTGCCTGCTCCCAAGACTTCACCTCCCAGAGCCATCCCCAAACAGGCATAAAAGCCCACAGCTTTGCATCTTCCACCAGCTCCGATAGAGGCATTTCCAGGAGCTCCACTCATCTCCTACAACTCCACCATTTGGAGACACTCAGCTGCATCATCCTCCCTCTGGTACCTCACCAGAGCCCAGTACCTCCCAGCATCCACCCTTCCCTTGGCTGGGCAGGCAGTGCTGGGGCCAGGACCCCCAGAGCCTGCGAGGCAGGAAAGAAGCACATACACGTAGCCAATGATATCGGCGTCCGGCTGCTGGTAAAAGGCTTTGTCAGCGATCCTAGCCCCAGGCACAGAGAGAGAGAGAGCGGAGCGGAGCGACAGGCAGGCAGAGGGTTAGAAAGAGAGAACAGAGGGTGTTAGTCCTCCCAAAGAGTGATCCACACAATGCAGCACACCAGGAGAACCTGGAGCCCAACCCTACCCCTCTGCGAGCCCCATACAGGGAGGGGCAGGAGGCACAAAGATCCCAACATGATCCCAGTGTGGTTCCAGCCAGAGTGGCTCTTCACAGCCACTGGAGCCACTCCAAGACCTGGGGTCTCTCCCATTGCTTGGCAAGGCTCTGCCACTGCAGGGCTGGGCCCCACTGTGGGAAAAGAGGCCCTCAAACATCCCAGGAAGGCAGACAGTCCTCTGGGCCATGCTGACCCCAACATACCTGTTGTTTGCTCGGTTCTTCTCCATCTGCTCATTCTGACGCAGGTTCCACTCCTCCAGGTCCTTCTTGGCTTTCTCACGCCATTCCTGCTCAGTCACCTTCGATGCTGCATCTAAGGCCCAAGTGAGACAGCCCATCAGCCACACTGGCACCTGCTGGGTGTGCTGGGCAGCCCCTCAGCACACAGGATAGCTGCAGCTCCTCAGACCTGTCCCCAGTCCCCACCAATACTGGCCGAAAGGCACCACTGCCCCAAGGATAGCAGATCTTTGGCAGGGGTACAAGCCATCTCTCTGGGACGCAGGAGGGTCACCAAGAGGTGAGGGACCCCAAGGGGCCTGACTGCCATGTTACAGGGTGCCACAAGCACGCGGGCTACACATGGCCTTGGGTCTCACCCAGCTCCTCCAGGCGCTTCTTCTGCTCCTCCCTCCACTTGCGGATGCTCTCAGGTTCCTGGGTCAGCCTGTCGGCCTTGGCTATGGCTGCGTAGGCATCCGTGGGGCCATTGGACTCCTGCAGGACATGAGCACCTCACCATCAGCACCAGTGTTTCCAAGAGCCCAGCCCAACCACCTCCAAGGGCTGGCAGCAGTCAGGACTCCACACTCCCAGCACTGACAAGCCAAGATAGTAGGTAGAAAGGGTGACACCTTGGGACATGTGGGACAGTGTTCCCAAAGTGCTGCTGAAGCTGCAGTTTCCCTCCTTGACTTGCTCACTGCCACCGCAGCTCTTGTATCCTCCGGGCAGCCTCACTTCACAGGGTAGACACTGGCCTTGAAACTGCTTCCCAGGGATTTCCTGGCCCTCACTGGGGCCCAGGCAGCTCCAGGACTGAGCTGCTTCCCTCACATCTGAGCTGAGGGCCCCACCAGGCCAAGCACCTCCCCTAACACCTTGCACTGGCTGGACGCCCAGTCTGACACCAAGCTCAGCAATGGGATTACAGCTTTCTTCCAAGATCCTCAATCTAATTAAGTCTGTCCCATTCCTCATGCAATTATCATCCTGTAAATCAGGCATGGGCAGTGCTTATGCCCCACTGCTGGGCACCAAGTGGGGTGAAGGGCTTGTCAGACGCCGGCACTGCTGACAGCAGAGCTGGGCTTCAGGCTCCCAAAGGGATCTGAGACCCAGGTGGGTCCCCCCAAAATGCCCCTGGCCATGGGGCAAGTGGTTTTCATGGGAGATCCAAGTCCCATGGCAGCTCTATCCTCACTCTGGCCTCTGTCAAGAGATGCTCCTGCCTGCCCCAGAGACCTCCAGAAGCTACCCAGGCTGGAGAGAGGGGGCTTCTGGGGGGAATGGACGATTTGTCACCTGCTCTTAGGGCCCAGGCACTCCTTCATGGCACAAGCCACCTGCAAACAGATGTGGGGCAGGTCATGGCAGGTGGTACACATCTTCTCTTCAAAGAGAACGGAGCAGCCAGGACTCCCACAGGAGACCCAGACCTTTCCAGGAGCACCGTAGCTGTTCTGCAGCTGGATAGCAAATTCCTGTCAATGCTGGGGGCAGAGCAGCAGAATGCTGGCCCCACACCCACCCAATCTCCCTTAGCAACCCTGGGCCAGCAAAAGGCTGAGCTCTCACCTGAAAGACATCTCCATTGACAGTGGCTCCTCCATTCTGGAAACCTGCTTGAGAAAAAGGAAGAGAGAAGGAAAAACACAACTATGGCAGCTGCAGGTAATCCCAGAGGAGCTGGTGTTCATGAAACTACATTAGATCCATTCCTGGGAGTTTGTTGGTGCCTTTTTCAGCCCAGCACACCCATGCACAACACTGCAGCAGTGTCCTGTCCTTGGTGGGATTCAGCGAGCACCTCAAACTCTCCCACACAAACTTCTGCAGGCATTTACATCTTTATGGTGTTTTCACTGCTGTTTAATCTTATCTGAAGATTAGGGAAACCGCTCCAGCACAAGACTGATATAGGCTGCTGCTCTGACAGTAGAAACACAACCTGACGAAGCCCAACCTGCAGAAGCTGCTGATGGACACAGCTGATCCAAGAGCTGCCGGCCAAGTGCCAAGGCAACTCTCCAGGGACACAGCCCATGGAAAGACTCCTTGTGCTCCACCAGGACAGGAGGGCATGCCTGCAGGCTCAGGTCCTTGGGAGCCCACCTAGGATGAGCTGCAAGGTCAGGGTTGGTAATGAGGCACCCATCTGCCCCCATAGCCCCAGAGAGCTGCACACCTGGGTCACAAAGCCCAGCTGGGCAGGGGACTTTGTGCTACCAGAAGAGGCTTTGAAGGAGTCTCACTCCAGGTTCTGAGCGTTCCCCAGTGACCACAGGGGTTCTCTTGGCCAGCCAGCTGCAGGCACAGACACAGTGCAGCTCAGGCCAGCACTGTCCCCAAAGTGCTCACCCCCATGACTACACCCAGCTCCAGCCTGTCTGACTGCATTTATCACTGTGGCTGTCAACACCTCTCCAGGCCAAGATCTGCCTCCAAGGCCCTGCGTGCTGAGCTCTGAAACCACTGCTCCACAACCAGCATGAGGAGACCCTGTGGGGCTGGCTTAGGGGAAGGAGTCAGAGCCCTGTGGCAACAGTGCCCCTGTGTCCATACAGAGAGCAGACGCCAGAGCCCCTGCAGACTGGAGGCAAGAGATCAGAATTAGCACATTCTACCTGCAGGGCATGGGACCACAACGTTCCCAATGGCAATGTCTTCCATTTTGCATCCCAAAGGGCTCTCCTGTCTGTGGGGACAGTGACAAGGCTGTCATGGCTCCTCAGTGCCGCCTGGATGCCTTTTACACTGCCATAGCTGCGAGCACTGAAACATGGAGTCGGGAGTTCATCCAGCCCGGGAAACCCAGCCTGAGCACAAGGGGGAGAAATCGCTGCATGGCTAGCACATCGCAGCTCAGGATTCACCCCACATCCCCGAGGTTCGAGAAGCCCTTTGGACACAAGCATAGGCTCAGACAACCCTTGCTAGGATGCCAGCCTGGCCCACAGGGTCACCCCGCCACCGGCCCATGAGGTGCAGCACAGACCCCATCAACCACCGGGGATGCTGTGCATCCCCCGCAGACCCCAGCCCCGCGTGGATGCGGCCCGGAGGACCCTTCTCTGCCTTCGGGGCAGAAGAGGGCACAGCCCGCCGTTACCCCACGAGGTCGAGAGCCCGCCCGCAGCCAGCGGGAGCGCAGCCGGGCGGCCCCCGCGGGCGTGCTCACCCTGTTCCGGCGGGGCCGCCTGCCCGCTTGGGGCGGCGGCCGCCTCGCCGTCGGTCGGCCCGAAGCCCTCATCGTTCTCGATGCCCGCGATCTCGCTCTCTTGCTGGGCCAGAAAGGCGGCGGCCGGGTCCTCCTCGGCGCCAGCGCCCTCAGATGAAGAAAAGAAGCCGAAGTCGTCGGCCATGACCGGCCCGCCCGCGCCGCTCCCGGTCGGGCTGCGCGACTCGGCTGGGCTGGGCCCAACTAAACCCGGGAGGAGCTGTCGCTGTCACTGCGGCGGCGGGCGGGACAACCGCACTGACATCAGCGCCGGGGCGGGCCCACGGGCGCGTCCCGCCTCCCCGCCAGCCGCAGCGGGCATCGGGAGCCGGGGCTGCCCGCCTGCCTGCCCTGGGGCTCCACTGGCCGCGGTCCCGCCGCACCGACCCCTCACGCGGGCGCTCGTAACTGCGGGTGGGAGCGGGGCCCTTCAGAGCCTCCTCCATCTTAGCGGCCGCCGCCATCTTGGGCCCGGCGCACGGGCGGCCCAGCGGGACGAGGGGTGGACCCATCCGGCGGGACCGGAGGTAGCGGGCAGGATCCACCCGGCGGGACCGGAGGTGCCCGAGCAGGACCCACGCGGTGTCCGGCAGCCCCCGCGGTTACAGGAACACAGCCAGCTCCGGGGGTCTTCGGCTCATATCCCCCCCTTGGGCTCAGCGCCCGCTCCCACAGCAACAGGCTGCCCCCTCATCCCCCGCCTATTCTGGGAACACACGAGCAGCCTTTGGCACGCTTCGGAACTCCTCGTGCGTCCGTTGGGAACACCCGAGCGGTGCTCGGCACACTTCGGAGCTTTCCGTGCGCCCGCCGGGGACACCCGCGAGCGGCCACCGCCGCCGATGGGATTCGGGCATCTCCGGACAGGCCCTAGAGCACTTCGGTTTTGTCCGGAATGCGGGCCAGCAGTTCCGGCGGCGGCCCATAAACACCCATTGGCCACGCCGCGCGGGGCTGGGGTGGAAGTGTGGGTGGGTAACGTCACTTCCGGAGAGTGACGGAGCGGCGGGTCAGAGGCGGCGGCAAAATGGCGGCGCCTGAGGAGCGGGAGCTGACGGCGGAGCAGACCGAGAAGCTGCTGCAGTTCCAGGTGCCACGTCCCGGGGGGCTGTGACGGCCGGCGGGAGCGGGGGAGGCGGTGCATAGACATGGAACGGGCTGAGCTGGGCCCGCCCCAGCGGCGCTGGGGAGCACGGGGCTCCCAGAGCCGGGTAGGCCCGTCCTGGAGCGGGGTGTCGGGCTGGGCCTGAGGGGACGGTGAAAGAAGAGGCACCTGTGGTCCCAGTCCTGACAGGGGTGAGTGAGACTTCCGTGCCCCTAAATACTCCGTCGGGACGATGTTCTGTCATCACTAGTTGGGGAGGCGAGAGGTGGCTGCTGAGTAAACTCCGTGCGGGAAAAACTCCTTGGTAAGTCCCGGCCATTTTAATTAGTCTGAAAATTTTCCTTGTCGTAGCCGGAGAGCCTTTCCTGGCACTGATGGAGAATGATCCAGTGGGTTTCTGGGGAACATGGTTCCTGCCCCTCACGATTGGGTAGCGCCACTGGAAGCTGTAATGATCTAATCTGTTTCTGCTACACAACACAGGCAGGGTCGCTTAACCTTTGGTTTGTGAGGCGTGGGGCTGTGTACCAGATGAATGATCATAAACGCAACCTGAAGATGTGGTTTATTGGGGAGAAAACAGTTCTGGGCAGTTGAAATACTTAGGATTGCTCAGTGATGAGTAATTAAATGTGCTGAGCAATGGAAATTACCTTCAGGTGTCTTGGGTTTGTTTCTGAGCTGTAGGACATCCTGTGTGCCATTCTTTTACAAATACTGTGATTACTTTTAGGAGTGTTTTGTCTGCTTTTGTTGCTTTACATTATTTTTTTTAAGACTCTGCATTGGAAGTTTGGTGTGATGTAACTGTAGATTTAAAGGGCCTAAAGGGACTCTAGAGGCATCTGGCCCTGCCTTCCCCAGGTGAGACAGTGCAGGTGTTCATCATTCCACACATTGACTTCCCCAGCTTTTACCTGATTCACAGCCCCCCGACTTAATTAATGTGCTGAGGTGTTTTCCCATGACTACATCAATGAGGAAACTTGCTTTACAGGTGTCCCCTCTAAGTCTACTGCAAATTGAGCTGTTTGGGCAGTCAAATTAAATACAGACAAAAGGCACAGAGCGGTGTTAACCTTTGCTGTCCCTGTGCTGCCTGGTGAGGTGGTGAGGGTTTTGCACATATAAATGTGCAAAAGGTCCCGTTCTCTTGCTGTGAGATATCCTGGTTCTTGCTCATCTGCTTAGTCTGGACAAGTAGGACCAGCTGCTCTCACCACTGCCCCTGCTGCTATTTTCAAACTCCTGTGGGCAACTGTGAAACGAAATAATCCTGTTTCCCAATATTACTTGGTGCTGTCATGGACAGAGGGCTGCCAGGGAACCAGAAGAAGGCAGAAGGAGGGATTCATGCTTTAGTCCAGCTTCCTGTACAGCCCTGGTTTGAGGCACAGGGAGACACTCCTCGGGCTGTAAAGGGGAGATTTTTTTTTCAGTTAGACCACTGCTGTGCAGAGCTAAACGTGAAAGCTGTGGTCCAGAAGGCTTGGGTACCAGCCAGGATCCTCACTCTTCTGTCTTCTGGGTGTGTTGTATCAGCTTTCCCCAGGGCTAATGACAGACCCCACTGGTGATTCCTTCTCTTTGATACATCACACCTGGCTGAGAAGGGCTCAGGTGTGAGTCCTGCTGCTTCCTTGAAAGTAAATCAGTCCACCTGGAAGACTTTTTTTTTTCTCTGACTCCAGTAGAAAGAATGTGGTGTTTGGAGAGATTAGCTAAGTCTCATTAAAATAATTTGTGCATTGCTACAAGTCAGCTTGGAAAGCCTTCAGGAATCCCTGCTGACTTTGCAGGGAACATTTCAGTGTTTTTAAGGATAACTTCACATTTAGTGATGTGCCATCATAAGTAGGCTGTACAGGCATTCCATGGTGACTGAGCATTGCACTTCCACAAAATGTTATATCCCACTACAGTGTGAATAGAGCAGGAGAGCAGACTAGGAAAGAAGGCAGGATGATAAAGATGAGGTAAGCAATAGTAGAAGGCCCTCAGTTAAATAGAGAGCCAGAAGGAAGCATTGAGCAAGGACTGCTATTCATCTAGCAAACAGCTAGGGTGAAAATGCTGTTGCCCTAAACTGTTTATCCTACTTCTGCTGGAGAGTGCACCTTTCCAGGCAAAGGTGAATGTGCTGCCCTGTCCTGGCCCGAGTTCTTGGGCACAGTTCTGTGTTAGTGTCTGCTCTGCATTAATTCCACTGATGTTTGTGTGGTGAGTTCTGTAGTGCTCGTACAAACAGCTTTGCTGGCAGAATGCTGAAACCAGCAGCTTCCTTCTTGTGGGCAGGGCTGGAACAGGGCAGCTATCTGCACTATGCTGGGGCAGGTTAGTAAAGGGAAAAAAAAAAAAACCCAAAAAAAAACAGGAGACAGAACTGGGATAAACTTGAAATGAAAGCGACAAAGCCACTTGCATGCTTTCAGCCTCCCATTTACTACCGGAGAACTGGCTAATAATGCAAGGGAATAAAAGCATCTAAATTTTTCATCTGTCAAGACTTTGCTGTCCTGACATTTGGAGAGAGAAGTTTGATGTGAACAGTTTAAGAAAGCTGTGGAGATATGATTCATTTGGGACATGAAAGAACAGCGGAGCAGCTTTTGTAGGATCTGGTTATTGATCTGTGCCCATTACATTTGGGCTGATGGCTGATATTGTAATATGCTAATGTAAAGTAATGGAGTGTTATTTGCGAAAGAGTTGGCACTCATGATATCATCTCTGACTTCAGCTGGGGAAAACAGAATGCTCAAAGCTGGATATGGCTCTGATTTAGGGGAAGGAGGAAACTTGAAACTCCAGGCAGCTTTCCCACTCACTGTATTGATCAAAACCCTCAGAAAGGCATTTGCTGTAATATGCAATGCGAAACTCTTGCTTAAGGCTTTTTTCCAGTTAGAACTCAGATGTTCTTTACCCTTGGAAAGTAGTTCTCTGGAATTTGGCAGTGGGTTGGGAAGTAAAAGCAGTGCCAGTTAGTCCTGTGAATTTGCATCTCTTGTGCTCTGTTTCAACATCGGCGTGTATCTGCAGAGGCAACGGTTTCGTAAGTCCAGTTTATAACCTTTGTCCACTCAGGGGTATTCCTTCTGCTTTTGAAGCATGAAATTGTACTTTCCACTACTTCAGTATTGAGAAGATTCTGAACAGTCTCAAGGTGAGAGATACAAATAATTACGTCCAGCAAAAGCTTCATTATGCTTTACAATAACACTCTTGCTTTGTGTGGTGGTTGAGAAGGCACTATTGAACTTTCCTGGTATTTGTGGAATTTAATATTCTGTTTTTGAAATATTAGCCACTGTGTTGAGCTTTGATTTATTTGAAGTTTTGAGAGTGCTGGTTTAATGGGACTAATTTGAACTACTTACTATGTCTGTAAGATAGATGCTCTTAAAGGCAGCTAATAAGAGACCACAGTGAGCAGGATCCGAGCAGCAAGGTTTGAAAATGCTGGTTATTCTCTTAGCCCTGATGATAGTAAGAATGTGCTTGTTTGCCATGTCCATGTTTGCAGCTGAACAAAGCTCACCAGAGATGCTGTGAGTGAGGCAGTGGAAATGATGTGGCGTTTCAAGTTTCTGATCTGTTTCCATGACTTAGTGAAGCAGGGGCCGTAGGAGTGTCATGGGGGTGATAATGACCAGTATCAGTGTTTGCCAGCAAGAGTTGTCTGAAGTGTCAGTTGAACTGTGGTCCTGCCATTCCTTACATTGAGTGTGGGTCATTCTGAACCCTGGTGTGTCTCCCAGAACATCATTGAGCTGTGGTGTATCCAGTGGAGCACATCAGAGCAACAGCCATCATGGTGTTGAGTTTTAAAAGCTGCCCTTGCCAGACAGTTTTTTCCTGCAGTGATTAATTGTGAAGCCTCATTGATCAGACAAGTGGTGGGAGGGCTCAGCACTGTGCTGAAGTGGCTTTGTCACTTCTGGTTTGAGTTGAGAGCAGCTGAATTAAGATGCTAAGGAAAAAAAAGAATACGAAGAAATTCACCTCCCTGGAGAGCTTGTGTAGAAGACTGAGAAGTGACTAGAGCTGCCTGTCATTGTGGTGGTGGTCAAGACGGGTGAAGTTGACTGGCTCTGGTGTCTCTGTGGAACTCGGAAGGTCTTGCAAATGCTGCAGTGATTCAGCTCATTAAATGCTTGTTGATAGCTCTGCTGCTTTCTGACCTAAAACTGCAGAAAAATTTTGCATAATTTAAAAAGGAGGGAATGCTTGGTAATGTTCTTGGTGCTCACAGATAATCCAGGCATTTAGACACAAAGGTGTAAATGAGTTTCTGAAACTTGTAAACTTTTTAAAAGCCAGCAGAATTTCCAGGGTGTTGAGGAATGGTCATTAGAAGACTTTCAAGGCTCTGGAATAAACACATTGTGACTCCACTGTAAAATCAATTAATTGAGTAGATTGCAGGTGCCGTTAATGGTGTCCTTGTAAAAAGACAATGAAATGTCTGCTGTAGTAGTTGAGATTAAAAAAACAAAGTCAGAATGCAAAATAAATTGAATAAAAAATAAACTAAAAATAAAGTCAGAATACAAACCCTAAATTTTACTCTGTGAGGCACATCTTTAAAGAAAGATAGTTTCATCATTTAATGTTTTAGTTTAGCTGAGTGATAATCAAAGATATTCTAGCAGCAACAGCTGAGTTCACTGAGCTTTATTTCTTCTATGAAATCCAATTCTGTAATGTTCCCTTGCAAGGCTTGCTGCAGAGTTATTTTTTAATAAATATTTATACACCACTGAACAGCGACTTGAAGCGCTTTTTTCCTGAGCTTCTGCAGTCACAATGCCTTAAACAGTCTGATTGGTTCTGTGCAGCAGAATGAAACAATGATTTTTGCCCAGTAGATTGGAGAGAAGGTGGTGATCTGGAGACTTCGTGAGAAAGAAGCCAAGAAATGCTAAAAAGTTTGAACTGAGCCCAGAGATTGAATAGGGCATTTGTCCACCGTGTTTGTTACTCGGGTGGAAATGGCATGTGGAATGTATGAATGGGGGCAGGGAAGGGAATAGATACACCATCCTTCTCCAGTGAAAAAACAATTTAGTGAGTTCTTAAATGGTCAGGAGTGCATCAGGGGCTTTTCAAGGAAGCAAGGAAAACGTCTGCTCAGACCTTAAAGCAAGTGCAGTGGGGAGACATGTTTCTGTGGCACAGTGACAGGGATCTTCCCTTCAGCAAACGTTTGTCTCTATTCAGGAGATACTGATGTGGCTTCCTGTAATAACAGATACAATTGTTTGATCTCCTGTGCAGAATTTCTGATTGGCACAGGATTAAAATACACCCAGTGGCTTTGAGGTTTGCCAGTGTATTTGGACTGTTTTCTGGTTTGGGCCCTGTCTTGGACTGTTGCTGCTTTTTTTACTACACTGTTTACTATACTTTTTTTACTTCCCCTGTAAGGCTGGGAACATCACCTTCAGTAATGCCTGGCACATTTTGGTTTTAGTTTCTGTTTATGCTGGCAGTGAGTGGTGTAACAGTCATCCTGAGTTTTCAGAAATGCTTTGTCTGTATTTTGAGTTAGAGGTGATGTTTGAGGGTGTTGGCCTGGCACATCTTTTCAGAGTGAAGCCTGTGGGCAGTATTGTGTTAAACCCTTGAATGTGCTGAGTGCTGCTGTAGTGACAGACCTTGGGCACACTGAGTTGGCTGGTGCTGGAAGAGTGCAAAGGCCTGTTTGAGGCCTCCTGTGTGTTTATGGATTTGTGTTGGCTCAGGTCACTCTGCTCTTAAACTCAGAGCAGGGCACTTAAGAAATGAGCATTGTGATAAGGTGTTGTGGTAACTCCCATCATGTGCTCGTGTGTTGTTAAGAGCAGCCAAAATGCAACACTTCCTGGCACTCATCTGCTTTTATTCTCCTTCTTTAGGACTTGACTGGCATAGAGTCCATGGACCAATGTCGCCACACACTGGAGCAGCACAACTGGAACATAGAGGTACCACTGAAAATGAGACCTGTAGCAGTTTCCACGTACCTGGATTAAATGCAGGCCTCTGTGGGAGGGGGAGCCCTACCAGTAAGATTAATCTGTCCACCCCTAGATTTACCCAAGTAGCTTTTTAGAGCTGTATCTCCCTCCACACGTCTGGAGAGCTGGTTTCAGCCAAACACAGCAGAGTCATTGTGGCTGTGAACAATCCCTTGACTGGCACACAGTGTGGCCTCCCATGGAGCCTGTGTACTGGCTGCCATGGAGAGGGCTTTCCACATGGAAAAGAGCACTGGTGGTTGCTGTTTGCCAGGAATTGTGCTTATCCAGTGCCCCAGGGCTGTGGACAAGTAATACCCACTGTCAGTGTCCAAAGTATAAAAACTATAAAATGCCTGAAACCTCCCTTTACTATTTCTTATGTCAAAGGCAGCTGTGCAGGACCGACTGAATGAGCAAGAGGGTGTCCCAAGTGTCTTTAATCCTCCTCCGCTGCGGCCATTGCAGGTCAATACAGCTGACCACAGGATCTACAGCTACGTTGTCTCAAGGCCACAGCCAAGGGCAAGTTATCTTACTGTGGATTTTGTCCTGTATCTTGGCTGACTCTCTGTGAACACAGAACTTGCAAGCAGGGAAATAAATTGTTTTATTTGCATGCTGTTATCTCCTTTCTAAATATTTTATCTTACGAAAACAAAATGTAGAGCTATTTCTTCAGTTTCTGTTACTGCTGTGGAGATTTTCTCCGTGGTGTGATTCACAGGATGAGGACTTTTTTTTTGTCATAGACTGTCTTGCTGTGGTGTAATAAAGCCTTTTGATCAGTTGAATTGGAACAAAGGACTGTCCCCTCCATGTGGCAGTGATAATGTTTTTCTTTTTAGAGCCCCCCTTAAACGTGTATTAACTAGAATACAGTATTAATTACTTTCATTAATGTTTTACAAATGAATTTGCATGAGCACCTGTAAAACTTGGTGCTGTTAATCTCTTTGTATAGTTAAGAAAATTAAATCCTTATTTGTAATTGCAGGGCCTGTTAGGATGGGGTTACTACTTCATAATGCTTCCATTCCGATTTACCTATTACACGTTACTTGATATATTTAGGTAAGTCCTTGTTTATTCTCATGTATTAACTGCATCAAAAAACACACAAGCTCAGATTTGGCTTGGATCTCTGTCGCTTAGATTTTTAAGCCTCATGGCAGATTTTCCATTGCTTTGGTTAACTGGCATTATCTGTAGCCTTGTAAAGTTCCTATGCTGTTTAGTAAGAAATAAATCTTATTGCAGAGGAAAAGAGCACCTTGCAGCTCTGTAAATGAAGTGTTTAATTGGAGATCTAACTCCACGGAGCTTTACAATCTGAGTGCCACACAAAGGGGTTGCAAAACATTATCCAGCTGTTTGGTATTCTTGGGCAAACATCAGAATCGTGTCCCATTGGGCTGGGCTGCAGGTTAACCTGCCCAAATTCCTGGATGTTACTTGGCAAAATCCAAACTGCAAACATCTCTCCTTTATTTGAATATCTTTGGTGTCTATTGCCTCTTCTCCCTTTACTGCCCCAAAGCACTAGTTCTCCTTGTCTCCTTTACAGCATTGATAGAGGGAAAGGGGAATGGTAAGGGTGGTAAATAGCCAGCAGTCCTGCCAGGTGCACTGGTTTGGCAGTTTTCCCTGTTGTATTACTTTTTTCCCCCCATTAAAGACATTTCTAAAGTTCAGTGTATCTTCTGTGCATCAGTAGAACTAAACAACACATATCTGCCTTGCATTGAAGCTTTTTCAGCTTCAGAGGAATGACAGTTTCATAGGACTCCTAGTGTAACGTTCTCTTTCTGCAGCGCTTTCTACATTGGAATTGTTAGTTCTGGATTAGCAGAAATGCAGTTTTGAAAGTTATCTGGACAAAACTGTATGGCTTTTAACAGCCCGTCTTTGACTAAATTCCTCAAACCTTCTACTGTTGGTGTGGCTTCTGCCTAATGCTTCAGAGGAAGCTGAAACTGTTTAATAACACAGAATTCAAATCTTTACTGATCCCTGGCATGAGATGAATCTTCATTGGGAGTTGGTTCTGTAGCAGTGGTATCAGTTTGGAGCGGCTGTCAGTTTAGGTTCAGATTATAAATGTTCAAGGGTCTCAGCTATGACTTTTTTCCTCTTTATGAATCCCAGTGACTGTCTGTGGAAAAGAAAACCTATATCAGGAAGTCAGTGAGCTGAATTCCCAGTGTCCTTTGCTTCCTTTCTAGGTTTGCTCTGCGTTTTATACGCCCTGATCCTCGTAGTCGGGTCACCGACCCAGTGGGTGACATTATTTCTTTTATTCATATGTTTGAGGAAAAATATGGGAGGATACACCCTGTCTTCTACCAGGGGACTTACAGCCAGGTCAGTGTCATATGTTGGTGCCTAGATCCTGGGGAGTGGGGATTTTGCTGTATGGTATCAGGGCCTACATGGCAAAATTGCTTTTCACCTGCAAGCCCAACGTTTATCCCCAAACTCTCTTAACAGGGTAATGGAGAGCTAGTGAACAAGTGTATTGGGAAACCAGTGTCTGCCAGGCTTGATGATTTGCCAAGCCTGCAAAGTTGGAAAGCAAAGCTGCTCTGGCTGTTCCTCGACCGTCTGTGTGACTCTGTGCCGACAGCTTTTCTTTGTAATCCTGCCTTTGTTTTTATAAACTGGTGTGCTGTGCCAGAGTCTGTCCTTCTGTTCACCAAATTGGGATTAACTGCCTGGGCTTGTATCACAGTGCAACTTCACAACAGTGCAGGCCCTCAAAATTGAGAGGGAGCCCCTAAAATTATGGGAGGTGAGTGTTCCATATATCAAATCTGAGAGGGCTCTCTGTAGAAGAGAGATGTCCCCATGGGCATTGCCTCTTCCACAGCTTCTCTCAGCCTGGCCAAGGGAAGAGTCTCCTGCAGAGCATCCCATCAGACAAATGGATCAGCACTGCTTCCCAAGTGCCTGGGAAAAAAAGTGTCAAGTGCCTGTCTGCTCCACACTGCACAGTGATGGAGCTCACTGCCTCTGCAGCTCGTTCAGGCTCCTCTGTCATTCCTGGAATCCAAACTTAAATAATTGTGGAGTGGTTAGGCTACCAAAACTCAGTGCCAGTAAAACAGGGAGCATGTTGTGCACTTATCCTGTTAAAAATGCTCTTGGGTGGGTGGAATCCAGACACTGTAGATGTGGAAAGGGAGGGATTTTTTTCTTTGTTGTCTGGTTTTGGGGGTCCTCCAGCATTATTTATTACCGGTTTTAATAGAATTTTCATTTGGTGTGATCTGAAGATTGTGTCCTGTACAGGCTCAAGGGAAAGCCCAGCCTTGGCCACTGTGAGTCCAAGGGGTGAATGAGGTTCTTCACTGCCAGCTGGGTGTGGTGAGGCAGCTGAGGTGTCAATCCATGTAATTGCCTACCCAGTTCCACACAGAGTTCAGCATTCTCCAAAGCCACATCCTGAGAGGATATTGGAGAACACCACTGTAGCCCTCTTAAATAAAGGCTTATTTAGAATGTCTGACAGGTTCATCTGCCACTGCTGCTTCACTAAAACCACTCTAGTGGCAGAGTAGTGTCTGGGTCACACAAGCCTTGTGGGTGCTGCGTTCCCCTTGCCCAGAGACCCTGTAACTTTACTTCCTCTGCTCTTATGCCAAGGCACTGAATGATGCCAAGCGGGAGCTGCGCTTCCTGTTGGTTTATCTTCATGGAGATGACCACCAAGACACAGATGAGTTCTGCCGGTAGGTAGGAGAATTTCCCAAATAGTTGTCTTTGCACTTGAAATGCAGCTTCCCTCACATGGTCTCTTCTCATCCCCCAGCAATACACTGTGTGCACCTGAGGTCATCACCCTCATCAACACTAGAATGCTATTCTGGGCTTGCTCAACCAATAAACCAGAGGGATACAGAGGTGAGTGTGTCCCTCCTGGGCTTTACCTGTCCCCTCCTGTTTCTGGAACAAGCCAGATGCTCTTTGACAAATTTACACATGTGAAACACTCTATTGTATTTTGTGCAAGTAGACGAGAGATTGCAGGATTGCATGGGGAAATACACGTGTTGGTTTCCCAGGATATCTCAAAAGGTTTGGATGCCAGGGAGATACATTCTGATCTTTACCTCCACCATTCTGTGTGTTTCTGGGCAGTTGTAGTTCTGTGCTTATTGCTGTGGGCATTTAGGCTGCTTTCAGTGCCTTGCACTGGGAATTGGTGGGTGTGTGCTGGGGATAAACTGAGTGGAGAAACAAATATCCAACTAGATCTGTCCTTAACACTGGCTCCTGTGATGCCTGAGGCCAGGAAGGACTTGTTAGGTGCATTCTTTCCCTTTCTGAGACAGTCATCATAATCCACACCCTATCTCTGTGTCTCCTCAAAAGCCCACAGTGTTTGAGAGCTGTTGATAGCTGGCCAGACAGGAGTTTAGTAAGGTTTTGCTGCAAGTGGAGCCTTTTCCCAAAGTTCTGTTCATGGCTCCTGTGTTGTTTCCACCATTTCTGTTTCATGGCCAGGAAAATGCTAAATTTGGGTCACTCTTGGCTCCATAGTTCTGCTCCCAGTTATCAACAACTTGAGAAAACAGCCCTCGGAGGAGACAAGTCTTTGACTTATTCCTGTTTCATTGCCGCAGAGCTTTGGAGTCACAACCTGGAAACCAGAGCTGGAAGGGATCATGGCCTTCTATTTAATCCCTGAACTGCTCTAATTTTGTTTGGGCGGCTCCATTGGTAACAGTGGCTCCAAGTTGCATGATGTACCATGGTGTTTTAAGGAGGGGATCAACAGCTGTATATGAACAATGACAGAAGTGCAAAATCTGTTCCATTCCCTGCTTCAGACAGAGCCTGCCTCCAGCAAAACCAGCCTAAATTTGTTCAGAAATGTTCAACGTGGACATACTGCCATCTCCCCCATGACAATTTCTTCCTGAGTCCAACCATCCCTGATCACCTGAGCAAGTGTTTCCATGTGCTTGTCGTGTCTTTTTCTTCCTGCGGTTTAAACCCATGGCTTTGTCCCATTTTGAATGGACATTCAGAGCCATTTACTTCCTTCCTGCTTGAGTTACAAGAGCCTTTTTGGTTACTTGAAAGCTTGTTTTTTTTTCCCATCAGTCTTTTGTGCTCCCAAAGCCATTTCCTCCCTTTGCTGACTTAGAGGGTTTAATTTTCAAAATGGAGCCTGAGGCCTTTTCTACCTTGGAAGAGAGAATGCCTCGGGAAGGTGCTTTCCTTGGCCTTCAGTGATGGGAAACATTTGTGCTGTACCCCTTGGTGGCCCTTGTGGATGGGGTAGTGATGTTTGTGCCTGTTCCCAGTGTCCCAGGCTCTGCGGGAGAACACGTACCCGTTCCTGGCCGTGATCATGCTCAAGGACCGCAGGATGACCGTGGTTGGGCGGCTGGAAGGCCTCATCCAGGCTGATGACCTCATCAATCAACTGATGTTCATCATGGATGCCAACCAGACATACCTGGTGTCCGAACGCCTGGAAAGGTAGAGTGGAACCCCAGAGCTCCAGTAACACAAACCTTGTTGAGGCAGGCTCTGCTCTGTCCCCTGCCTCCCTCCAGACACAGTGTGTAGACAGATAGCTCAACACCTCCCATTCTGTAACATAGCCCATGGGATCTCCTCTTACCAGGGGGATCATCAGTCCATAAATTCAGGCTACCTTATAGCCAGCGAGCCAGATGTGTTGCGCACACAATCCCACCACTGAAAGGTGGATGTGAGAACTCTGTTCTCTGCAAGTGGAGCACACCTTTGCCATGCTGGAGCTTTGCAGGGAAAGCTTGGACAATAGCCCGTAGGATCCAGGTGGGAGCAAAGGCATTGCAGGCAGGAGAGCTGGTGTCTACAGCCAGCTGGTGAGTGCATGCTGCTGCCTGGGCCAGCTGAGCTCTGACTGCTTTTCTGGTGGGGCCTCACAAGTCCCTAGTGATTCCTGGGGGTGTACAGGTTGGGTCCAAAAGAACGATCCCACCATTTGATTTTGTCCGTCCTCTGCCCCACACTCTGTGTGGGACCCTGTAACATGTTCCAGTTTATGAAATGTGCAAGGAATTACCTGAAGGAGATAAAACCAGGAAGGGTCTCAAATACGAGGCGGGAATCCTGGGCACTGTTCTTGTGCTGTCAACTCTGTCAAGCTGCAGGGGTTCAGAAGCCTTTTAAGTTCAGTTTCACCCACCCTTGGGAAGCAGTTTGATCATGAGGGACTCTGGGGACCTGGCTTGGCCTTTTGGGAGCCTGTGGTACCCCAAGGCATTACCTGCTGTGTGCTCCTATGAGTTGGAGGCTGTCCCTGCACCCTTGGTCTGCCTTCAGCCTGCCACCCCCTAATTTTAGGGCCTGTTAGCCCTGACTACATCCCACTCGTGTTTGCAGGGAAGAGAGGAACCAAACCCAAGTCCTGAGGCAGCAGCAGGACGAGGCATATCTGGCATCTTTGCGTGCGGACCAGGAAAAGGAGCGCAAGAAGAAGGAGGAAAGAGAGAGGAAGAAGAAGAAGGAGGAGGAAGTACAACAGCAAAAATTGGCAGAGGAGAGGCGGCGGCAGGTGAGAGCAGAGGGGTTGCAGGAGAGGCTGCAGTGTCCTGTGGGATGCCTCATCTGCAGTAGGAATTGCTTGGGGCTTGAGCGTCCTTTGAGGCTCCTGGAGCAGCTGCGCTGCAGGGGTCAGGCACAAAGGTCAGTTCAATGCACAGCCATTGCTCCTGCTCGCTCCTTGCCTTGCAGACACTGCAGGAGGAGAAGGAGCGGAAGTCGGAATGCCTTCCTCCAGAACCACATCCTGACGACCCAGAGAGCGTCAAGATCATTTTCAAGTTGCCTAACGATTCCAGAGTGGAGCGGCGATTCCACTTCACACAGTCATTGACGGTGAGCTTGGGGCGGAGCTGAGGGGCCTTCCAGAACAAGGGGGTGAAGAGACATGCAGGTGGCTCAGGAAAGCTTTATTTCCCTTGGACTTTGCCAAATGGTGATCTTTGCTGAGAGCCTGGGCAGGCAAGAGCTGCTCCTTGTTGAGGAGAGTGCTGTGGGGCCTGGTTCCACCAGCTTGGAAGAGGAGAGAAAATGGAAGCAGCTTTTTTCCCTCCTGAAAAGCTGGAAGGTGTCTCTGCCCATGACAGGGCAGGATGGGACTAGATGAGCTTTAAGGTCACTTCCAACCCTTACCATTCTGTAATTCCACTGCTCCCTATGAAATAAAGGTGTAGGAAGAGCTAGAATCAGTGTCTGGTCTCCCCAGTGCTCTGTGCCAAGCCCAATTTCATGTGTGCCAAGGAAATGGCTCTACAGTGCACTGATGGTGCAGATTTGGGAGCCTTCCCCCGCGAGATGGCAGGGATTTGCTCTGGCTGTGTCACTGCTCCCCCAGCTGGCAGTTATTTGTGCTTCTTTCCCAGGTGATCCACGACTTCCTGTTCTCCTTGAAAGAAAGCCCTGAGAAGTTCCAGATTGAGGCCAACTTCCCTCGCCGTGTCCTGCCCTGCCTCCCTACAGAGGAATGGCCTAACCCCCCCACACTGCAGGAGGCCGGACTCAGCCACACGGAAGTCCTCTTTGTGCAGGACCTCACGGACGATTGACACTTCTTTTTGGTTTTGTTTTTGTTTGTTTTGTTGTTTCGTTTTTGGTTTGTTTTTTTTTTTCCAGAAGACACAAAATGGAAAGAGAAATTCATATTATTATTATAATACAATATTTTTTTTAAAAGACTGCGTACAAACGAGGGATCAGAGACCACATGGCCTGTGCCAGCTGTGCTGCGTGTGTGCGCTGGCGAGAGGACGCGTGCGCACGGCCATCCCCTGCACTGGGCTGGGGCACACAGAGGGGAGCTGGTGTTGCCCCTCCGCCCTCCCTGGGGAGGAACAGGAATGGCAGCTCTTGGTAATTATTGCTTTTATTGATGACAATAATAATAAAACCCCAGCAATCCAACATCTTGTGAAGATTTGATACTCTGCTGCTCCTGAGAGATGCAAGACCGAGCACCGGAATGTGCTGGGAGTGGGGTGGGGGGAAAGGGCTGGACAAGACTCTCTTCAGCTTCCCTCTGTGTATAAATACTGTTCTTTTAATATTTCTCTTGCTTTGTAATGACCAAAGGAGATTGGGGTTGACTATAGTATTAACTTTTTGATAAAGAGCTGGTTCGATTCTTACCCATGTGGGGTCTTGCCCAGGGTTCTTAGCCTGCGTAGTGTAATAAACTCTGCCTCTAGCATGTCTGTGCTGATGCTTTCTGCCCCTGCCCCAGGGAGGAGCTGCTGTGGGACTTGTGGCTCCCCGAAGTGTGGGTGCACTCACCTTCTGGTCTCACACTGGTGCTCTTGTGCCAATGGAGCTGGTGCATGAGACAAGAGCATGCCCAGCACAGGAGCGGGCAGGGCTGGGGGTGCTGCTGTGCCACCTCCCGTGGGCTCAGGCTGGGAGGGAGGGAGCTCATGAGGCAGGGTCAACCCTCTTGGAGCGGGTGCGAAGTGAGTGTAAGGCTGGTCCCTGCCAGATGCTTGCCCAGGGCTGCCCAAAGGCAGAGTGCTAGGAGCCTGTTCCTCCAGTCACCTGTTCTGGAGCCAAGAATGGTTGGGGGTGGAAGGAATCTCAAAGCACATCTCACTCCAGCCCCCTGCCACAGGCAGGAACACAGGGATAGCCTCTTCCCTGGCCCAGCACGGGAATGCTGGAGGGTTGGGATGGAGGAGAGGTGGAAGGTGTCCCACTGCTGTGGCTGGAGCCACCCAGGGAGCTCTGCTGTCCTGGGAGAGCAGCCACGACTTTCCCATCTCTGCAAGCTGTGAGGAGTCTCCAGGTGGGAAGGAGGGGGTGTGTGGTGCTGCTCAAAACCAGATCATGGCATCCAACCAGTCCCTGCTTCCACCCTCGGGCTCTCCTCCAAGCGTCTGTCCGGGGCCCTTCCAGCCGCTCCTTCCCATCCCTGGCCCTCACACTTCCCCTCAAGCCCCCATGGAGACAAGAGCTGGGCCCAGCGTGTTGGTATACATCATACATTTATTAGTGAATATCCCTCTCAAAATCAGCCACAACATTAAAAAAAATAATGATTGCACTACTTGGTCAAGCAGAACTAGCAACTTTCATTTTAAAAAAAGTACAAATCTGTTAAAAATTTCAATCAGTATAATACACATATATATAATACAACATACTAATTATGTTAAATGCTACAAAACCAATATGATTCCAATGGAATGGAAAAAAACAAACACTTTTAGAGCTTTAAGAACCTTTTTTTTTCTATATATTAGCCTTTTTTCAAATACATACATGGGAAAAATGAGGTAACTGTAAAATGTGCAAGTAACAGAGCAAAAAAAATTATATATATATATTTATATATATATATATATATATAAAAACTTTCTAACACAGAACACACGTCCTAGCACCTTCCGGGGAGCCGCGGGGAACGCGGGGGTCCCACCGGAGGGCCCGGGGACTGGTATAATAGAACAGTAAACAGTCCACTATCCCACCACAGGAATTCATTGGTAAACAGTGGTATCTACAGCGCAGTCAGCAATCACAAACACCCTAAATAATTGTTTTTTAGTATTTTTTTTGTCATTTTTTCTTTTTGTTATTTTTTTTAAATGATACTTTTAGCTGCTCATTGGAATAAATTCTGCAGCACACGAGCTGTGAGCTTTCGAGTCGCCGTCAAAGGACCGTAAGGCTTTCCTGGCTCCCTGGGCACCGCGAGGGCGGGAGGGGAGGAGGGGGGCGTCTCCGGGGGCGCGAAGCCGGGGACTCCTTTGGTTATCTGTCACTGAGTGAGGGACGGGGAGGGGGCCGGGGTCCTGCCCAAGGGGCACCGAGCCCAGCGGTGCCAGCGCCCGTGCCAGGGCGGAGCGGGTGGCGCCAGGCCGGGGCCCCTGGCCTCGACGCNGGGGAGCCGCCCCCTCCCACCCCGGTCCCTTGCACACGCCGCCGCCGCGGGCGCGGACCCCGCGGGGACGGCCCTGAAAGTCTCACGGTCCTGCTGTGGCGTTGCGGACATGTGCAGTACAGTGCATGGCAGTATCAGCTGAGCACAAAAACCCCTCTCCCCACCCCCCTCACCCCACAGCCGGCTAGACGTAGCCAAGACCACGTTCCAAGCTGGTCAGACATGCATGCATATTTGTGAACATTTACATAGGGCTGGCGTCCGCTCGGAAGCTCCCAGGCGTCAACGACGCGCCAGGAGGGGAGGGCNTAAATGATACTTTTAGCTGCTCATTGGAATAAATTCTGCAGCACACGAGCTGTGAGCTTTCGAGTCGCCGTCAAAGGACCGTAAGGCTTTCCTGGCTCCCTGGGCACCGCGAGGGCGGGAGGGGAGGAGGGGGGCGTCTCCGGGGGCGCGAAGCCGGGGACTCCTTTGGTTATCTGTCACTGAGTGAGGGACGGGGAGGGGGCCGGGGTCCTGCCCAAGGGGCACCGAGCCCAGCGGTGCCAGCGCCCGTGCCAGGGCGGAGCGGGTGGCGCCAGGCCGGGGCCCCTGGCCTCGACGCTCTGCATGGAGGGCGGCCGCCAGAGAGGTGGCAAAGGGCGGCGAGGGGGAGCTGGCCCGTAGCCCCGCACCACTCGTCGCCCCCCGCGCCCGACCGGGCAGCGTCCGGAGCCGGCCCACCGGTGGCTGGCACTGCCCTCCGGCCCTCAGCGTGGGGAACACCATCGTGCCCACCCACGCGCCAGGCGCGNCCACAGCCGGCTAGACGTAGCCAAGACCACGTTCCAAGCTGGTCAGACATGCATGCATATTTGTGAACATTTACATAGGGCTGGCGTCCGCTCGGAAGCTCCCAGGCGTCAACGACGCGCCAGGAGGGGAGGGCGGTGCTCTCACCACCACCCCTGCCACCGCCTCCCGTCACCCTCCTCGCTAATTAATCATGCAAAACAACGGCCACGCGGGATTGATGGAGCCGGGCGGCGGCGTGGCGGCTTCTCCCCCGGCCCCTGCCTGGGCACGGGGGTTACAGTGGCAAGGGCACCGCTCACAGCTTCCCCCGCACCAGCGGGCCAAGGCCAGGGTAGCATTGAAAATACTCCACGAGGTTATGACTAAAACCTCCCCCGCTCTGGGGGCCGCAGCCCAGCCGGCCCCTCACTGCCCACCAGCCGGGGAAACCGCGCCGTCCAGCCAGCAGGACGGGGCATGGGGCTACCTTGATTTACGTCGTCGGGACAGAGAAATGAGCAGGAGCCGGGGGCTGGGCAGCACACCAGGGACACCACATGCCCAAAGCCCTAGGGACAGGGTTGGTGTCCCGTCTTCAAGCTTGGCTGCCTTGTGGGATGCCACATGGCCTGGCCCCGGGAGCTACACTGGCCAGGCACAGGGGAATGAACAGGGAGAGGGGCCAGGGCTGCGCCAGCACCATCCTCCCACTGGCAAAAGACCCCAAGCAGCCATAGCCCTCTGGGGCTCCCCAGGGCAGCCGAGGCAGGAGAGAGGTCGTGCCAGGCTGTGCACAGGAGCGGGGACAGAGGCATTCCTGTGTTCCTGCCTTTCTGCCCCAGCTATGCCGCGGGGTTGCTGGTGTCCCACCTTGGCCGCACTCCGCCAGCCACCTCCTCCGGCTGTCACCGGGGCCGGGGTGCCGCCGGCATCACACCCACAGCGCTCCCTCCTCTCTCCTCCCCGCATCCTCGAGAGCAACGCCGAGGGGAGGAGCTGCCTGCGCGCCCCTAGGGCAAACGGCCAAGGAACCAAAAACGTGATGGAAATGAAAATGAAACAAGGGAAAAAAAACTATCAAAAAAAAAAAAATAGTGACAAAGGGAAAAACCACTAATTCCCTAGCAGAGTACAAAGACCTGGAAAGTGATGGAGCAACAACAGCGTCTTTGGAGCGCAGAGGGCACGGCCACGCACCTCCCGCCTCCAGCACAACACGATTCGGGGCCCTGGGAGCGCAGCGGGCAGGCGTTCAGCCGAGTCCGTGCCCCGGCGGGGAGGAGGAGGGCTGGCCGGGAGCCCGGACTGCTCAATGCTCACCACATCCGAGGAGAGGCTTTGGGGAGGGGGGGTAAGCGCAGGGTCAGGCCCTAGCAGCGGGCAGCGGCCCCCGCCCGAGCCCGGCGTCCTTGTCCTCTAGTGAATTGTGCGGCACAGCGCCCGCCAGCCTCAGTCCGCCTCCCGCTGCACCTCCGACGCGTCTGCCCGGCAGATTGGGCACGTGCGGTTCGCCTGCGGGCAACGAGAGACGGGGCAAGTGAGCGGCATCACAGGCATTCACTGGACCCACCATGCACCACTGGCAAGGCTGGAATCACATCCCAGGAGTGGTTTATCCAGTCCTGCTCCAGCTCCCAGTGCAGGCAGGGCACTGAGGCCCCAAAAGGCAGCACCCTACACCCACAGCACCCCAAGAAGCCACCCTGCTCCCCACAGCGGGCACAGGCAGTACCTTTAACCATTTGTCGACACACTTGGCGTGGAACTCGTGGTTGCAGGGCAGGACGCGGAGAAGCTGCCGGGCCTCAAAGTCGCTGAAGCACACGACGCACCTGGGGGAAGCAGCCATCAGTATGGCCCCACTGCCAGCCACGGCCCCTGATCTCTGCCAGGCCCCCCATGTGCAACCCGAGCTCACTCACAGGGTCTGCTCAGACTGGTGGCTCTCAGGGTTGAAGCGGTAGGATGGGAGGTGCTCGATGTCTGCTTTGGTGAGTCCCCGTGGCTTGGCCTCCCCCAGCCGCTCAGCCAAGTTCAGCAGTGCCTGGAGGAAGATGCAGAGGCCAGCTCAGCTCATCTCATGCTCTTACACAGCACCTCTCCAGGCTCTCCCCTCCCAGCAGAGCAATCAGCAAAACCCCCCAGCTCTCCCATCCTATCACTGTGGGGAAGCCAAGCCAACGCACCTCATAATTCTCCATCTCCACATCATCAACGTCCAGGTCTAAGCTGATCGTGGGCCCCACGGCTGTTGGCGACACAGGAAGCATAGAACTGGGGGGGAAAGACAGGGCAGTCAGCAGGGGGCTGCAAACCCCAATATCCACCCTGGCAGAGCCCCCTGTGCCAACACAGTGCCACTGTGGCCCCCATCCACAGTGCCACCCCTGCCCTATGCATCCTACAATATCCCCACCAGTACTCACAGAAAATAGGGCAGGAAGCTCGGATAGTACGGAGGAGGCGGTGGAGGGGGCGGCGGTGGGGGCAGCGCCTGTTGCAGCCGGTACCGCTGGGTGTTCAGCCGCCGGGGCATCATGTGGGGGTATGGCTGCAGGGAGAGACAGGGCGCTCAGAGTCGTGCCAGCCCCACAGTGTCCCCAACCCCTCCCCAGGATGGGGACTTACCACGCCAAACGGCAGTTCTTGGTGCAGTGGGTCGTGGGGGAGGTAATGCAGTGGCATGGAGGGCGACAGCGTGGGAGCGTGGTGAGACGGAGGGTATGTGAAGCCTGCGATGGGGTGCTGCTCCCCTCGCAGGTCCACGTCATTGTCTATCCTCTGCAGAGGCTGTGGGGGAAAGAGTTAGGCTGGGAGGAGCATCCCGGATTACACCTCCCCAACGCTATGAAGACAGAGGCACTCTGGGCACCCTGCCCACCACCCCCAGCTCAGACCCACAGGGGTTGCAGAAGGACAAGACCCCAAGGTGGTGGGCGTATCACGTCCCCAGCCGGTCCCTCCACCCCAACTCACCATACGTGGATGCTGGGCTTGGAGAGGTACGAACTGCCCCAGGGGGGCCATGTGGGGCGGCTGGTGGGGGGGCACTGGCGGCGGGGGTGGGTGCAGGATGTAATGGTCGCTGGAGATGATGGGGGGGAATGTCTGGTAGGAGACGGGAAGTTGTTGCATGGCACATGCCTGAATCAGCTATGGAGAGAGACAGAGAGAAAAACAAAGGTCAGACACCCCTGCCCCCTCCCCAGGGCCTCCAAAGGACCCTGTGCTCCCAGAAACTTGCACTACAGTGAGCTTGGGTACCCACACGACCTCTGGGCACTCACAGCCCAGGCTGTCCCCAGGCGTCCCCTGCTGTGACTCACCGGGGGTGGGAGGCAGCAGAGCGGGTAGTGCTGTCCACTGAACATCACTGAGCATGCTGGGAGCTGCTGGGTGCTGCACCCAGGGATGTGCTGGCCAGCGTGGATGGGGAAGCCTTGCGTCGTTACGGTGGTAACCGTGTAGGAGAGAGGGACAGGTCCCTGGTGCACCTAAGGACAAGGTGCCAAGGGCACAGTCAGGGTACAGCCCTGCCTGAGCTGTCCCTGTCCTGACAGGATCATAGCAGGATGCTGGACACTCAGCACTGGGACAGAACAACTGGCATGCCCATCCAGCTGGTGTAGCCAGAGGAATGGGCTGAGTGAGAGCTCAGCTTGGGGGAGTTTTGGACCCTTCTTTCCTCCACACAGACAGGCTGACACAGCCTCCAACACATCACCATCACCATGGATTATGGTGACAGTGGTCACATGAACAACCCTACAAGGGGACTGTCCCCAGCCCCTGGGAGCAGGCACCATCCTGGACATACCCAGCAGGCAGAAGGACCCCAAGATTTAAATCTCAGAGAACCAGAGCATCAGCAGGCTCAGGGCTGGGTGATGAAGCAGCAAGTAGCCAGAGGAGGTCGACCCAGGGACATGTCACCACTCCAGACACCAGCCCAAGGAACACCACAGGATCACACTGAGGAGTGGGGTTAGGGGCTGCAGCACCTACCTGGTCATGCAGATCCACCATGAATGGGTTCTGGTGGGGCGGGTGAGCGGCTGGGTGAAGCATTCGTGGCGGCGTGCTGGGAAGAGCGTAGGCACGGGGCTCATCTACAGGGATGTGCGGCTGCTGGGGGAAGGCAGGGTGCACCTGGGGCTCATCCTGACCCAGCAGGGTTGCCAGAGGTCGGTCACGTCGTCCCCACTGACGCCTGGCAGAGGGGCTGTGGGGCCACCGCAGGAGAGAAACAGAGCAGGAGTGACCCCCCAGGCCAGAGGGGCACCACAGCCCCAGGCAGGATGGCTACAGGAGGATCAGTACCAGCCCAGTGGCCAGGGTGAGATGCTCAGGCCATCTCAGGCTGGCCAGCTCCAGAACCAGCTTCTGCTCACCCTGCAAGTGCCCTTTCCATGTCTGCAGCATAAAAAGGACCCCTGCTCCCTGGGGACCCCATCTGGGCCAGGTGGATGTGCTTCCTTGTCAATGTTGCCCCAAGCCCCACTGGGAGCTGGTGCCTTGCCCCAGCAGGACCAGAGAACCGGCCCCACGTCCCCAAGTGCCACAGGGGACAGGGCTCCACACCACCCTGCACCCGTACCTTCGCCGGAGGTGGTCGGGGCTGCTGCAGGGTCCCCCCGAGAAACGGCGCTGGGCAAAAGGGGCAGAGGGCGGCCGCCTATTCACTGCCAGTTCCCATGGTCGCATTGGTGACGTCGGGAGGCGGATGGGCACACGGGACCTCACACTCCAGGCAGGGCAAGACACCAGCACCTTGAATTCTGCAAGAGGGACAGCGGGTCATGGCACTGTCCCGCCACCACTCAGGCTGCTGCTCCATCCTCACAAGGATGGTGATGCCGATAGCTGGAGCTCTTGCTGCTCCTCCACCCAGAGCTGCACCCACCCCATCTCCTGGAGCTGGATATGGCCCTGAGAGGGGCTAGGAAGAGCCTATTCCTGACGCCCTGGTTACTGTCCCTCCCCTTCATAGGGAGAGTCACCCCCCCACGCACAATACAGACACAGAGAGAGAGAAGCACTTCTTTTTGGCACAGAGGAAAGAAAGTGATGAAGAGCCCTGTGGCTGTGGCAGCATCCCAGCTTGCTCACCAGCCAATAGGGAGCCTGAGCATGACATGGGGAGTTTCCAGCAGGTCCTTAATGCTGCTCTGGGGGTGCTCTTTGTTGCTGAGCTCCTGCACATCCTACTCTGGAGTGACACTGCTGCCCCATGATGGGCACAGGGGCTGGTGGTGGCAGCAGGGCTCATGGCCCTTCTCTATCAGGGCTGTGAACTTCAACTCCTTGCTGCAAAGAGGGTGCAGCCACACATCCCCACAGAGCAGGGGACAAGAATGGGCTGTGCTGAAGCCAGGCAGGCAGCTCAGCTCCCCCAGCTGCTCCCCATGGCAGTGGGACAGTGGGAACACTGCCTTAGCCCTGCCCCATCTCCTCTCATGCACCCAGCCTGACTGGTGTTCCTGCACCAGAGACCCCTCCCAGCACAGCTCAGCTACAATGGAGCCTGGCACTGCACAGAGGAGACATCTGCACTTGGGGCTGGGCTTCCCCAGACTCTGCTTTCCCAGGTCCCAAAAGGGCCTTCCTTGGCTCCATGTGTATCCAAGATCCTCCCTGGGTACTCTTCCATTGCCCAGCTTCCTTCAGCCTCCACAGCACCAGGCCAGCACACAGCAGCAGCCATGGCCTTGGCACCACAGCCCACATGCCCTTAAATCCAACTCACTGCAGGCTGGTGAGGTCCCCCCCAAAGCAGCTTCTTCAGCCCCACCCCCTCCTCAGTGCCCATGGCAAGGACACACAGGGGACAAGAAAGACACTCCGAGGACCGGACCGGGAGCCTGAGGAATGCTGCTCAGTGGGGGGATCTCAGCCCAGCAGGGAGGAGCTGCAAGGTCACTTTTGGGTGGTGGGTATCAACAACCACAGGCAAGTCCTGTGCCACACACAAGTCTCCTCTTAACCTCACTTTCATCTCCACACTACTGTGGAAGCTGAAAGCAATTTTTTTTTTTGTTTTGGTAGGAAAACGGAGAAAAGCAAAAGCTACAGGCTGAGTCCCCCTGGAACCTGTCTGTGACTGTCAACAGGGAAGGGGGTGTGCCTGAACAGGACGTTCCTTCCACAGAGAATTTATTCTGCCCACCTCGAAGCTCTGCCCAGCTGCAATATGCCCCTGAGTGGGCTGGGGGCCAGAATGCACCAACAACCCAGGTTTAGCCCCACTCTGAAGAAGCCTCTCTGAGGTGTTACTGCTTCCAGTTCCACATCCTCACGCTCGGAGCACATGTGGTGCCAAGGCCCTGTGTGATCCAGTGGGCACTTTCCAGACCAGGCACCACAGCAAAAGGCTTGGGGATGGGCAGCGCGTCTGCAGAGGAACACTGAAGCCATACAGGGGCTCCCCTGTTCCTGGGACCTCCAGAGCGGGGGGCTGCCTGCGCTCACGGAACGCCAGGACAGCATCCCAAGACAGGACGGCACCCCCGACTTGCGGGACAGTGCTGGCCCGGCCCTCGTCCTGCCACAACCACCACGCATAAGGTACCACCCTCCTATCCCAAGCGGGCAGACCCGGCTCCCTCCGCACCCGTGGCTGGAAGCCAGCGGCCACGCCGAGCAGGGTGACTGTGACCCCGAGGAGGCCACCGCAGCTACGAAACGAAGGGGATGGAGGTCCCGCAGCCCCTCGGAGGGGCGGGGGGAGGCGGCTCCCGAGCCCCGCCGAGAACAAAGTTAGCAGCGCGCCAGCGCTCACGCCCGGTGCCATCTGCTCGGGCAGAGCCGGGCTCCGGGGCTGCCGGGGGAGCCGCCCGCCCTGGGGGTCCTGCCACCCCGCTGCCACCCGCCGCCGGCTTCGTCCCGGCATCCTGAGCTCTCCTGTACCTCCTTCCCCGCCGTTCCCACCCGAGCACCGCCAGCTCCCCCGGGAGCGGGGCCACCGCTGGCCCCGCCGCACTGGCAGCCCCTTCGGGAGGCCGACCCCGACCCCCAACCCCGACCCTGGGTGTCCGGGACAGCGGCGCATGGCGGGACGAGCAGCACATCCCGGAGCGCACCGACGGAGCGCCCCACCATGCAGCATCCCGGGGAGGCACCGCGGCCACCGGCACTCGAGAGCGCACCCCAGCCCGCGCCTCCCGTCGCGGAGCGGTGCCGGTGCGGAGCTGTGGCTTTAAGAGCGGCCGCTCCTGGGCCATGTGCTCGGCGCCAAACAAAAGCAATAACAAAGGCAGCCGCTGGACCCCGCCGCCGCCGCCCGGGGCAGGTGCCGTCGGGGGTCTGGGGAGCGGCTCCCCCCCCCCCCCCCCCCCCGCCGCCCCCCCCCCCCCGCCCCCCCACCCCCCCCTCACCCCTCC
>WAAE01026662.1:295981-333335 GCA_013400495.1 Nicator chloris
CGCGCGCGCCCCACGTGACCAGGCGTGTCACGGTCCGCAGCCATCTTGGAGCGCGGGGCCGCCACGCGGGGCAGCGACCCCCGCCCGGGAGCACCGAGGTGGGCCCAGAACGGGGGGGACCGGGCACCGAGCACCCACCACCCTTCTCAGGCGGCCTGGTGCCGCTACCGGCCACCTTGACCCGCTGGGACAGGCCTTAACGCTGGTGGCACCGTACCTGCGGCTGTGCCCCCGCATCACTCCCGGGCCCCTGCTCACCGGGCTGGCAGCTCCGTGGGCCCGGCGGGCCGCGGGGACGGCAGCCCCATGTGCCCTGGTGACGGCGTGCTTCTGTGCTGGTGGGCAGAAAAACCCGGGGGTGGGGAAGCAGGGGCTCGGCTCCACGCCACCTTCGGCGCTCGGACGGGAGCGTGGAGGAGCTACTCCCCTCCGGCTCAGCACATCCAGCCCTTTGCCCGCACCGACAGCTCTCCCAGGGCATCTGTAGCCAATTCAAACTTTTATGCACCAGAAAAGCCCCTTTTGCTTTAAAAAAACCTCCTCTCACATTAATTAAGCAAGAAGCAGGAACTACTCGGACCATGTCCTGCACACCTGCAGCTCACCTGAGCGAGTCACCCGGCTGGTGGCTAACGCTGAGAGCTGGACACGGAGAGGCAGAGCCACCAGTGCCCCGGGAGCTGCACACTAAGACGCCGAGCCACCGGCAGCCTGGGAGCTCAAAAGGCTGTGCCACCGCCTCCCCGTGTGTCCCAGCGGCACGGCTCAGGCACCAGTCAAATCCCCGTGCTCAGGACAGCACATCGGAGCAGCTTCGCTGAGCGCCAGATGCTGCATGCGAGCGAAATTTCCCCCGGTTACAACGCACACTTAGAAATTCCCAGGTAGGCGAGCAAGCCAGCCGGCAGCCCTGATGTAATGCCTATAAACCAGCCCTCCCCTGACAGCTGGGCTTTAAAGTGCTAACAACCAAAAGGGAGCTAATTAATTTGTAGCATCACCCCTTTCAAAGAAAACCTCAGATCGACGATTTAACAATTCGGTAGCTCACTGTTGCGACGAGCAGTCAGATTCAGCTTTGCCCAATTCCAGCCCTGTGCCCAGGTCCCTTCAGGCCCCTCTCAAGGCTCTCACCTCTTCACCTTAAATCCAGGTGTGCAGGAGGAACTACACCAGGCTCAAGGATCCTTCAGGACATAGAGCATTCTGGGGCAAGATCCCTCTACCATGATTGTCAGTAGCACCACGGCCAACTGCTTCTGTCCCCATGGTAGGGGACACACAGGACAGGAAGGCAGCACAGCAGGGCAGACCTATGATGGTGTCAGAGCCACGCACTCAGGCAAGAACTCCAGCAGGAAGAGCCAAAGGATTGAATCAGCCCAAACCTGAACAACCACCCTCCAGGTCTGTTCCACTACAGCCTCTTTGCTTCAGGAGCCAGGGACTATAGGGAAGAGAAGGAAAACAGCACTCTGTCCTTTGACCTTGCCATTGTTTGTGGGCAGAGGCAGCACTGCACCTTCACAAGGCTGCCAGGACACAGTCTGATCCTGGGCAGAGCACCGACAGCAGGCAGAGGCCACAAATGGTGGATAGCTGTGCAGATACTCCCTCCAGACCCGCTCCAGCACCATCAGCTCCCCTGCGAGCAGCAGCTATCGATGTCCTAAGGATGGCATCAGGAGAAGCCATCGATGGAACACAGCTCACACGCTGCTCACACTCCCTGCCCAGCCAGGCTGGATCATTCCCCTGGCACAGCCACACTGCACATGGCTGTGCCCAGTAAGGATGGGGCACCACACATCCAGCCACAGGATCAGAGCGTGTGGAAACAGCTCTGCCCACACTGTATCAGGGACACAGCCATGCACACAGACCAACATCACACTGCCCCAAGTACAGAGCTCTGCCTGAAAAGCCATGTGTGGGGCCCAAACGATGCTACAACAAGGCTGGTCAGTGCTTCTGGGCCAGGACAAGAGATCCCAGTCCAGCCACAGAGACCTGTGACACCCCTGGTGAGTGGGACAGCACATAAGCCTTAGAAAGCTCTCTACATATAGGGGCTGCTCAGGCTGAACCTGGCTGCTCTACAGCTGACAGGTGGCCCATCCTTTCCTTCAGGATAGCCAGGGGCCAGCAGGACGAAGTCTCTCTGAGCCCAGGCTCTTTAAGAGACCATCTGCTGCCACAGACATGCCACCTCCGTTGCCCCATATATGGGTCAGGTCTGACACAGGATTAGCCAGGGTGATCCAGTGGTGAGAGCACATCTCCCACTGGAGGCTTGGTCTGCCGTGTGTTCTCCCTGACGCTCAGCGTGCCAATGCTTCACCTCCACATTCTCCTGGGCCTCTCACACAAGCCCAGGGAGAGAAAGAGGCCCCAGATCCTTCTCTTTTCTCCCCAGGGCCTAGAAAAAATGCATGAAGAAATTGGCACCACGAACACAGAAACTCTCAGACTGCAGGGAGGGAGGTGCACCAGGAGTGTCCCTACCCTATCCAAGGCCCAACACAAGCACCAGAGGACATAGGACACCCCAACATCAGCAGGGTGAAGCACTTCTCCACCGTGGAGATGGGGGAGCAAAGAGCTCCCTCCCTACTCCACACACCCGGTGAAGCCGAGTTCACTGGCAGTGGAGGCAGGACGCCTCCGCCGTGATCACACGCCACCCACTCCCACCCCCGGGCTGACAGCACTCCCATCAAACGCCTCCAGCCACACACACGTGGAGGATGCTGACATGAGGAGCGAGTAGCTGCACAGGCAGCGGAACTGATAACGCCCAGTTTCCTGTCGATCTCTCCCACGTGGATTCTCTGATGTCTAATAGCATGGCTGAGCTGCACTGCAGAGGGAGAACTAGCAGCACCTTCCTCCCCAAGAGCCGGAGCTTGTAGCAATCCAAGACCTCAGAAGCAGCATCCACACTTGACACCTACCCCAATGAGACCAACCAACAAGTTCAAAGCAGAGTGAACACTCACAAATAAACACTAAGCTTGCAACAAGGCTTCATTTCCTTAGGACAGGGCAAATAATCTGCACCTTCCTTCGTTCGCCCTAGAAACACCAGCACGACCTGAATAGCATGACCAGAAGCCTGCAGGTGCAGCAACTGGGTCCAGCTTGGCTACCTCTTAAGCTCAGCAGCATCACCAAATGGGCTGTGTCCTCCTCTCTCCTGGGTGGCCTCTTCTGCCCTAAACAGAAGAACGCTGAACTACACACACCTCTGTCTGCCCAGGCATCTTGCAGGAGCCACTTCGACAGCTCAGCTGCAGATGGGTGGGAGGAAAAGAGCAAATGTCACCATGTCCACCCCCAACCTGCTGCCTGGGGAGCCTCCCTGGTCCTTCCTTTCCTTCCTACTACGAGACACTGCTCTTCAGGACTCCATACTCCTCTGCCCTTCACTTTTAGTTCTCATTTCAGACACCTCTTTCCTAAAACAGACCCAATCTCTCCTGGGGCAGTGCCAGCTCAGGGAGGAGGGATCACCCCTCTTTCCCTTCCCCACACAGCATCCCTGGAGTCCCCAGCTCATCTGTCACCTCTCCACAACCATCACTCTGAGTCCAGCCTGCTCTCTACATGCTGTGGACAGTGTTAATAGCATCTGTCAAGTGAGTGGCCAAGGGTAGGAGGAGCCAGGCTCCAGACACCTTCTCCACTGCTCTCAGGCAGAGCAGCTCCTGCAAAGGGATACAGGCAGAGCCAGGAGCTGGTGGATGGCAAAGAGCAGTTTCATTACCACTCAGCAAAACGAAGCGTCTCATGAAAGCACTAGTGACAGTCAGGAAGTTGGGCTGGGTGGTTTGTTTTGCATTTTAAGAAGCCTGCAGGGACACCAACAACCTGCAACGATCATTTTCAGGAAGGAGCTCAGAGAAACTCATGATTTTCAGCAACCATTTACCCTCCTTTGTCCTTGATTAAAAATTTGCCAAGAGGCTGCTTACAAGATGCACCAAAACAGGGAGTGACCACTACCCTAAATGCAAAGGAGGTTTGCTGCAATACGTCCCCGTACATCACTCAGAGATCCCCACACCAGTGCCTGAGGTTGGTTTTAAGAGCAAAAACATGACTTTCAAGCTGACAGCCCCCGCGCACAAAGCGCAACTGTGCAGTGACAAGAGAGCAGCCTGGGGCACAGGAGCTGCCTGACCTCTGCTACAGCTCTCAACGGCAGATTTTTATTGTTCACCACTTTCCCAAAGCACAGGCATGAAGAGAAAACCAACTAAGACACTTGGCTCAAAATGCAAACGCAGCTAGGGAGCCCCACCAGCACAGCAGGGAAAAGACAATTTGCCGGAGGGGACCACGCCTCGGCATTGCCAGGCTTGGGAGAAGAAGGACCAGAACCTGGGCCCTCCCTTCCCAGGGGCAACAGGGAGAGATGCCGGAGGCCTGGATCACCAAGACACAGGCTCACCTGAGAGAAAGCAGCTCCTAACACAGAATATTGCAGGCCAGTCCTCTGCTCTGCATGGTTGAACTAAAAACCTTCATCCTGCTTTCCAGCGTAGCCAAGACCCAGAACTACAGCTCTGCAGCCAGTGAGCACAGGGGACCAGCCTGCAGCTGGAAAATAATATTCCCAAGGCCTGCAACGAACGCTGCTTGTTGGGGACACTGCTTTGCCATGTACACAGCAGTGTGGAGCCCTCCCAAACCACCACACTCCAGAAAACCCAAACATGCCACACTGGACATGGGCCCCATGGTCTGCTTGTGCCTCCAGGAAACAGCTCCTGCCCTGGAACGCTGAGGACTTGCAGGTGCAAGGGTGGAGGAAAGGATAAGCACCATGGTGCAGTTCTGCTGCCCAGAGAGTCAGCAGGCTGTCTTCTCCCAAAACCGTTGTGAGCAGACAGCACGGATCCACACTGCTCCCCTCTGGAACTGACCTGTCTCAGGGAGCCATGCAACATCCTCATGCAGTTCCATAACCACAGGGCTCAGGGCTTGGCTCTCTCAAGTTCCTGCATCAATGTCGGAGGGCTCTGGGAGAGCTCCCCAGCACCAGCAGCTTCCTTGGATGTTTTAGCAGCCTCTGGACACATCAGACTGGCACTCTACGGGCAGTGCCTGCATGGTGGGTACACAAACCCCTTGGCCAATCAATTACCCATACACAGCAGATGACAAACCATGTTTCTCCAGATTGGTCCAAGCAGGGAGCCAAGGGATGGTGGGAAAGTGCTGTGCTCTGGCTCCTCAATAAAAAGGTGAAAACCCCAAAAGCATCCAGAAGCCAGGCTTTTCTGCTGAAAACCAGCGCCGTGCCTCCTGCCACCACCACCTCCCCAGCCGTGCCCTGCGGCCAGCCTCACATGACAGTGGAGTGGATGCACACAGGAGGAGTGGCTGTAGTGACAGCATTACCGCTTGTGTCCAACACACAGCTGAGCCCAGCAAATCCCAGCGCTCTGCAGCTCTGCTTTACAAACTCCACACACTGCGCAGGTACACGGGCATCAGTGAGATCTCAGTGCCCACTGCCCCAGGAAAATGACACCTATAGGGGGAGAGCCCAGTGAGTACAAAGCTCCCGACCTCTCTGATGTCCACTAGCACAAGGAGTGGCCCACACAAAAGCCCCAGGGACCAACGAGAGCTGTTCTTACACCAGCCTCAATCGCCCAAGACCAGCCCCTCTGTTATTTCAGCACACATACTCTCGGCAAGAAGCAGGGACACCCAGCAGGATAAGCAGAACTTCACCCTAACTCTGCTCTGAGTGACTTTACATGATTCCCCACTCAACCCTGGGTGGCAGGACTTGACCAGTTCTGCAGACAACCTGCAAGAAAAGTGCTGCGAGCTGAAGCCCAGCCCTTACCTGCCAGCTGTTATTTCATTCCTCTAACAGGTCCATAAACTAAGGATAATTAAATCTCTCCTAAACGATCTTCCATTTAAAATAAAAATCTATAGTCCCTATTTCATTAGCTGGCTCTGGGTTTTACAGCTTGATCAATTCCCCTCACAGGGCCCTGGTCCCGACAATGCAAATACGCAGCTTTCATGGTGTGGATCAATGGGATTCCCAAAGTCTCCTACCTTGTTCCTCGCTCACCAAAGGGAGCCACAGAGCACAGCAGGTAGGGACAGTGTGTTTCACTGCTCAAGGGAACACCACTGTCATGTGTGACTTCAGAGGTTGGAGTTAGTGCCTAGCAAGAACAGAGGCAGCAGCGACACTCCCTCTCCAGTGAAGGGCCCCAAGAACGCAGCCATGACCCTAAAGGCGAAGCAGCCCAGCATGCCAGCGGGGTAACATTTCCCTGTTTGCTCCACAGTGAAGAGGGACAAAGCTCAGCTCCCACAGCTGACAGCTGGAGTCAGAGCCCACACGCACCAGCTGGGAACCAAGAGCAGCCACCACCTCTCTGACCTCCCAGCACACAAAGCGGAAGAGACTTGTCACTGAGACCCAGGCACATAGGCTCAGTGTTTCCTGCCTTTCCCAGCCCTCTGCTGCTGCCCTGCCACACAACACCTTCCCCCTGCCAGCCTGCCAGGCCAGTAGGCTCCAGATGGCTCTCATCATCCCTGCAAGCCTCTCCCTCCGCTGCAGAGGGAGCTTCCAGAGCCTGGCAGCAGATGGAGGGACCACAGCAGTAGCCAGGGCTGCACCAAGAGCACCCAGGCAGAGCCCACGGAGTGGACATCAGAGTGCTGCGCAGCCCTTGGCCTGGGCCAGCACCCAGGTGCCTCCCAGCACCTATCACATCATTTCCCTCTGTTCCAGGTGCATATCCCTTCCTCCCTCCCACCTTTGCTCAGCCAGAAAGCAGCAAGTTGCCACAGTCCTGTCAGTGCCAGGACAAACCATGGTGGCAGTCACAGAGGGAAGGTCCAGCAGCCCCAGCTCTAGCCAGCTCTGCCCTGGCCACACAATGCCAGTGATGGACAGACCACACCACCAGGGCCCAAATGCTGATCTGTACTCGAACCAGCTGGTACTTGCAAGGGGATATCAAGACAGATTTCTGGGACACAAAACAGCCATCACTTGGACAGTGCCCAGCTCCAAGCAAGGCTCAGGGAACAAAGTTTTGCCATCCCAAGACATGGCTGCATGCAGGGAGGTGGCACTGGAGCCTCCCAAACACAAACAGGTGCCTCCTGCCTCACCTCCCATGCCAACACCTGCCCTGTCTCCACTGGTACTGTGTCCCAGTGCGGGAGAGGAACGGAGGGGCCACAGTTCACCTGCTAAATCTAACCCACTGCTCAAGGGGTGTGGCACCACCCAGCCAGCCCCAGAGCAGACACCCAGAGGTGACAAACAAAGGCGCCCAGCAGGCACTCTGCATTAGCAGTATTTTTAGACACCACTATGGAGCCGGCCTTATTATTTTCATTGCAACGTGCATAATTACCCACCATGCACCGCAGTGACATCAGACGCAGCCGGCTCTCCTCCGACAGCTGCTCCTCCTCCCAGGGCTCCTGCCTGGCCCCGGGGACCCACCTGCCCCGCCGGGCTCTGCCTTGCGCATCTCCCCGGCGCACAAGACCCCACCTCGAGGGGGGCCTCGAGGTCCTGGGGCGTCAGAGCCAACATGGGCACAGGTGACAGAGGGACAGAGCAAGGCACTGGCACAGGACAGCAAGAAGGCAAGTGCAGGGATGATCTCTGGAGCAGCAGGCACATACAGCCAGTTGTGCTGAAACACGGGGCCGGTGCAGAGCTGGTGGACAAGGTACCAACACAAAACAGAGCCGCGCTCCTGAGAAGAGGGGTTGTCCCCAGACAGCACCTGCCTAGCCACAGAGCTCAACTCCTGCCCGGGAGAGCAAAACCTGGAGCACATCCCAGCTGCCCACAACGCGGACCCACACTTCCTCCGTGGCACAGGGCTGCCACGGGCCCCACATACAACCCACGCTGCCAGCAAAGATCCTGCCGGGCGGGTGGCAAGACTTGTGTCGCTGCCACCACCCTGGGTGCCACTACCCCCACCCCATCACTTTGGCCTCACTTGTTTCCTGCCTCCTCCCCACGGACAACTTTCCGAAGTTTCACCATTTCCCATCCCCTGTCCCACACCCGGGGCTAGCTCCGAGCTGGCAGAGTTTACTGGGTCCGGGGGAACGGCGGTCAGGACACCGCGAGGCGTCAAGCCGGACGAGGACACAGCACGAGCCTCAGCAGAAGCCCCTCACTCCCGCCTGGCCGGGGTCGTGGGAGACCCCAAGAAGGGGCTCCGGCCGGGGCAGGCTCGGACAGCCCCCATAGGCGGCAGCGCTCCGGCTCCCCGCTGCCCCCCTTGTCCCCGCGGGGCTCCCCCAGCAGCAGGGGCTCCTCCCACCGCCCTGCGGAGGCACCGGGCCTGGCTGCGCTTTACGGCCGCTTCCCCGAACCCAAATGCCCCGGCGGCCGCCACCTCCGCCCGCGCCGGCCATCCGGCCCCTCCGCGCACCTGGCCCGGCCCGGCCGCCCCCGCCGCACNGCCCTGGCCCTGCCCCGCACAGCCCAGGCCTGCGGCCGCCGCCGCACCCCGTACCTCCGGGAGGCGCGCCCCCGGCCCTCGGTGCCGTGCCCTGGCGCTGCCCGCTGCTCAGCCCGCTCGCATGGCGCGGCGGCCGGGCCCGCCGGGCTCCGTGTCCGTCCCGGTGCCGGTGCCAGTCCCGGTGCCGCTCCCGCTCCGGCCTCAGCCCCGCCTCATGGCGCCCCCGCGCCCGCCGCACCGATGGAACCGGCCGGGCCGCGCTGCTCCCCCCCTCGCGCCGCGCCGATGGGCGCGCCCGCCGCCTCCTGCCGTAATGAGCCCAGGAACGGCGCCGCTCACTGCACGGCGGATCTCTTCGGCCGTAATGCTCCGAGTGGCAGCGCAGACAGCGCCTCTCGGGACTGAGTTGGGGAAGATCACAGCAATTAGAGAATCACAGAATCAATTAAGTTGGAAAAGATCTCTGAGATCATGCAGCCCAACCTATGACCCAACACCACCATGTCAACTAGACTATGGCACTAAGTGTCACATCCAGTCTTTCCTTAAACACCTCCAGGGACGCTGACTCCACCACCTCCCTAGGAAGCCCATTCCAATGCCTGGCAAACCTTCCCGTGAAGAAATTCTTCCTCATGTCTAACCTAAACCTTCACTGGTTGCCAGGGGGAAGAGGTCGACTCCCACCTAGCTACAACCTCCTTTCAGGAAGTTGTGGATGTCTCAGGAGAGCCCTGGGAGGTGTGGAAGTGTCCCAGGACAGCCAGGGGCAATTTGCAGAATGGTGTCAAGCACCAGCCCCAGGAGTCTTGCGGGAGGCACCCTGGGACAGCCCTGGGGGACTCCGGGGGTAACCTAGACAGCTCATGGGGAATCTGTGAGGATGTCCTGGAGCAGCCTTTGCAGCAGCTCAGGAGAGGTTTGCAAAGGTGTGGTCACAGTCTGTCCCCTGTAGCCCCTTCTCTGGGGGTTCTCTGACCCAGGTGTAGGGTGAGATGGGAACCTCAGAGCAGGCTGAGTGTCTGGGGAGACTCCAGAGTTTCTCCAGTATCCTGTGGGTTCCCCAGGGAATAGAGTCACAGATGAGGGGGTCCAACAGGCTGGCCATGCCCCCCCACCGCCACCTCCCAGCCCTTTTCTGCCTGAGCAGAGCTGGACAATCCACCCTTGTCCCTAGCGGGTCTGAAGTAGGTCAGGGAGGCTGGGCCAAGCCCCTGGGGAGGGAAGTGGGTGGTAGACAGTGCAGAGGGCCCCAGGCACCCGCCCCAGTGGCCACACCACAAGGTTTGTGCACACCCCCTGTCCTGGTAGGACCCCAGTGTCCCCAGCCCAGGGATCCAGGACATTTCCCTAACCCCTCTTTGATATCCTGGAGCATTTTGGGATCCTTCTGCACCCCTGCAGGCTCCACACCCCTTCTGGGAGCTGGGGTCCCATGTATGCAGTTTGGGGTGGCTGAATCCTGAGGGACAGCACCCAGTATGGAGACCTGGGGACCTGGTTTTGGGGAGTGAGCGTGGAGCTGAGCTGGGTGGGAGTTGTGTAATGAGCATAAGGAATACGGGAGACAGGAGAGGGATTTCTCACCCTTTAATTGCAGTTAATGATTGATGAACATGTTTACTGCAGGAGGCAAAGGTCTGGCAGTGCCAAGATGCGAGTGCAGATGCAGTATCCCCAGGGACACAGCCACAGGTAAGGGATGTCAGCCCCTATCCCAGCCCCCAAGGGCACCTTGCTCCATGGGGGGGTGGTAGGGGTGTCTGTCAGCTGTGGAGCTGCCCACAGGCTCTGGCACAAGGAGGGAGACACCACAGTTGTGCCATGGGTTGCTCTTGGACTTGAGGAGGCCCTGTTGGGCACAAGCAATGGAGCCTTCAGCCATGCCCAGGACAAGCTCCTGGGGTCCCCCAGGCACACCTATAGTCTCCTCTCCCTGGAGGTCAACCCTGTCCTCCCATGCCATGTCCTCAGGGAGCCCATCCCCAGGAGTGCAGTGTGGAGCCTGGTGTTTGCTCACCAGCCCAGCTCAGCAGAGGGGACTGTCCCCACCAGCACATCTCCTGGCCTCATGGCTGCTCCTTGGGAGGGGTTTGGGGGGCAGGCCTCAGTCTCTCAGGTGCTTGTTCCTGGTGTGTTCCCACAGGCATCCTGGCAGGATGGTGTGGCACTCTCTGGTGCTGCTCCTCTTCTTCCTGGCAACAGGTAAGGACTCTTCTTGGCATCTGGCATGGGAGGGTGGGAGCTGTTGGAGCTGCTTTCAACCCCCAATACTCTTTCTCAATTCCCTGAGGGAAGCTGCAACCCCAAAACAGCTGCCTACCCCATTGGAGAGCCAGGGCAGGGCAAGGCTGGACAGCAGGGAAAGCACGGGGGCTGCAGCTGGAAGAGAAGCACAGTCTGAAGGTGTGGGATGAGCACAAGGAGGAGCGGGCTGGGGGTTCCCCTGCCTCCCATGGAGACCCAAACCATGGCTGGGAGCTGGGGCTGGAGCTGAGGAGGTGCTGCCACACGTGGGTCTGCCAGCAGAGCCCAGCACAGTGATGGTGCTCAGCTCCTCTTCCCTGTAGTTTCAGGCAACACGGTCCCCATCTTCAATGTGACCATCTTCTACGTGCCTGAGGACCTGGAACTGGGTGAGTAGGGCGATCTTGAGAAGGGCCTGGGGTGTCAGAGGAGTGACTGGGGGGGTTCTCGGGCAGGGGCTGACAGTGCCTGTGCCCCCAGGCCAGTTTGCTTTCCAGCTGGAGGCTTATGACCTAGACAATGACCCTCTCACCTACCAAATCGGAGGGACAGATGCCTTCTACTTCTCTGTCGACTCCAAATCAGGCAGAGTGACACTGAGGAACTCCCTGGACCGTGAGGTGTGGGCAGAGGATGGGGTCAGATGTCCCTGGCTGAGTGGGAGTCTGGGGGTAATGGGGATGGAGGGCAGAGCCCGTGGGTCACTCCCTGGCCCCCAAACCCAGCTCCTGGAGGGAGAGTTGTCCTCACAGAGGTTGGGGCTCAGCCCTACACAGAGGTTGGGGCTCAGTCATCCAAGGATTGAGCTCCACCTTGGCCCTGACCAAGTCCTGCCTTGTGTCCCCTCAGCTCCAGGCCAGGCTCACCATCACTGCCAGAGTGTCTGATGGTGTAAATAATGAGGTGAGTGCAGGGGCAAGGGCTGGGTGGCTGCAGTGGGAAGGGAGCCCCCATGGACGGGTCCATGGACCAGGCTCAATGGGAAGGCAATTGGAAGGGAGTGGGTGATGCTGGCTGGCTGGCCAGGGTGGGCATGGAGTGCCAGAACTGCACCCAGGTCTGCTGGCCACCATCTCCCACAAACCCATCCTGTGCTTCCTCTTACACCTGACAGGTCTCCCAAAAAATGACCATCATCGTGGAGGACCGTAATGACAACGCCCCTGTCTTCCAACACCTGCCATATAATGCCATAATCCCCGAGGTATCTTTCTGGGTACCTCCCTGCCCCCGCGGGCAGCAGGGCAGGGGTGCTGGGTGGCTCCTGTGGCATGGGTGTGCCAGCAGTGGGACAACAACAGGCTGGGAACTGTCTGACCCCATACCTGGGTGTGTGGTGACAGTGTGCCTGGGCATGGGGTCATCGATGGTGCAGCCAGCACCTGGGAGTACTCTGTGCCAGGGTAATTCCCAATGGGAGCCTCTGTGTCACCCTGAGACACTGGAATGTGACTAGGACTCTGCCCTTGCAGTGAGTTTCTGTTCAGGGTGTGCCTGGCAGCCCAGGACAGCATGACGGTGGATCAAGGAGTAGATAGGGTGTGGGGCTGAGTCTGACCCCCATGCAGCAACTCCAGGGCTGGGGTGTAGCCTCTGCTTCCAAGGGGCCCCAGGGAGGGTGGCGAGGGCATCCAGCCTCTGCCCGGCCTGAGCAAGGGCAGCAGCTTGTCCCTTTGTGTCCCATGGCACTGGGCAGTACCTGCAGCCCTGCAGGGCCAGAACATCCTAGGACGGGGCTGGCAGGGTCCAGGCCCAGCATCACCCCCGTGCTCTGCCACCACCACTCCCCTGTGTGCCCAGAACACGACTCTGCACAGCATCATCTACACCGTGTTTGCCAATGACAGCGACACTGGGAACGCCTCCAAAGTCAGCTACAGCATCGAGGAGGTGAGCACAGAGCATTGTGGAGTGGGTCATACCATAACCAAACCCCACCCCTGGGCCACCCCTGTGGTGCCGAGGTGCTGGGGGACACAGCCAGGTCAGACCCATATCTCTGGGGGTGCAGGGAGGTTTTGGGTCAGGACCCACTGGGCAATGGGTGCAAGGTGATGAACAGTTTCAGGCTGGGGATGAGCCACGTGATCAGGAGTCCCCATGGGCCAAGCCTGGCAGAAGGATGGGGATTGAGCCCCCATCTCTGCTGGGACACCTCTGCTCCCTGCCTTGGTGACATAAGCTGATGTCCCTTGCTCAGGTGATCCCAGACAACATGAAGAATCTCCAGCTCTTCAACATCCTGCCCAATGGGAGTGTGGTGCTCAATGGTTCCCTGGACTATGCCAAGAACACTTTCTACCAGATCAAGATCCTCGCCCAGGTGGGGATCATCCAGGCTGGGGGTGCAGGGCTGCCAGGTAAGGGAGCTGTGGGACTGACAGGTGCTCTGCTTCTCAGGATGGTGGAGGATGGCTGCACAACAACTGGAAGGTCCAGGACAGCTTTACTTACCTGTCCCTGACCATTAAGGATGTGCCCAACCTGAACCCACGGTTCCTCAATGAGCCCTACTCGGGCTCTGTGCCTGAGAACTGCAACCTGGTCAGAAGCCTGCCTGCCCCAGTGTCATGTCCCTGCCCCTGGCCCTCCCTGGGGGTTCTTATGCCCTGAAGTGTCTGGGCCACCAGGCCTGTGGGCAGCTGGAGATGTCATAGGTCCTGCCCTGATGACCATGTCCCCACAGGGCACCATTGCGTTGACTGTCACCGCCATGGACCAAGACACAGGGGTGAATGATAAAATCTTCTACATCATCACCAGTGAGTGATGGGGCAGAATGGGTCAGGCAGAGGATGACATGGTGGGATGAGCAGGAGGGGTGGTCAGGCAGCAAGGGGTAACCCTGGAAACTGGTTCTGGGCACCCAAGCTCTGCCAGCCTGACCTGCTGGCAGAGAGAGGGTCAGGCCTGCTTTTCCCAGGGGCTGCCACTGGTTCCTGCTGTCCCCTTGTCCTAGATGCCAGTGTTCCTTTTGTTATCAATAACACAACGGGCACCATCACTGTGAGTGAGCCCCTGGACCGCGAGCAGCTGCCAAGAGAGGAAATGCTGCTGGAAGTCACGGTGAGTAGGAGGCAGTAAGGGAAACCCCATCCTCTTCCTCTCCCTGGGCCCCCCTGACCTGCTCTCTCCTCCTGCCCAGGCACGTGAGGAGCACCTGGATATCCACGGCAAGGTGGCCCAGACCAGCACCCTGGTGACAGTCTTGGTGACTGATGTAAATGACAACAAGCCCCAGTTCTACAACTGCTCCCTGTCCAGCTGCAACTTCTCCACCAGTGCACAGAACAACTTCATGGGCAACATCATAGAGCACTCCTCCTTCAAACTGCCCGTGTCCAACCTCAACATTGTTGCCAACGACCCGGATAAGGTAGGAGCCTGTCCATGGTGCCAGGTTGTGGTGCCGGTGTCTGTCCTGGCTGCACGACTCACACTCACTCTTGTCCCTCCCTGGCAGGGCATCAACAGCAGTTTTGAGCTGAGCCTGCAGGGTCCAAATGCCAACGCCTTCACTGTGTTCCCCACAACGATTGTGGGCACAGGGGATGTCCAGATCCTGGTGCAAAACTCATCCTTAGTGGACTACGAGATAAGCCATGTCATGGTGGTGCAGGTGGGACTTGTAGGGCGGGCCTGCTCTGTGGAGGCAGTTCCTGCTCCCTGCATACATAGGGGCACAGCGGGGACACAGCTCTTTTGCAGAGTTCAGGAACTAAAGCAGAACAGGGCTCTGCCCTAGCAGTTTTTGTTTGGTGCAGGAGAGCTGGACTGGAGTGTGACAGGTCTCTCTAATGTTTGAGGACTTACATGAGACACAGTCCTTTTTCAATCCTGCAGATCATTGCTAATGACACGGGGAACCCTACAGACTGCTGCTCCACGGCCACCGTGACCATCAACCTCATCGACAGCAATGACCACATCCCTGAGTTCCCCCAGAGCACCTACAACCTGAGTGTCATGGAGAACAGCCCCAATGGCACCATCATCTCCCCAAACATCACGGTCAGGCACTGAGCAGGGAGTGGGCACACCTAATATCCCCAAGCAAGGCACTGGGCACACCTAGCACTTCTAGTATAACTCATTCTGAGGGCACTGATTTCTTCATACACACAGGAAGGACTTGGGGCCAGGGAGCACTCAAGGGTGGGACTCCTTGCCTATCAGGGCCACATTTTTGGGTTGTTCACTCCCAACAGCCACTGCCCCACACTCATTACTGCTCTGAGGGCTGAAACAGATTGACCAGATGGTTCCTTCTGCCTTTTAGGCCTATGACCCAGACAGTGGTGTCCTGGGCCAGGTCACCTACCAGCTGCTCCCAGAGACCATGTACGTAAGGGCAGAGCCAGCCATAACCAGGGCATCATCCTGGAGACGGGCTCCAGGCCTGAAGGCTCTGTGTATGCCACAGCCGTAAAACCTTCACGGTGAATGCCACGACCGGGGCACTGCTGGTGTACGACGGGAGCTTGCTGGACCGGGAGACTCACTCCATCTACTATGCCAACCTCCAGGCCAAGGATGGGGGCAACCTGGCGGGCACTACGGTGCTGGAGATCACCGTGCTGGATGCCAATGACATGCCGCCCGTCATCATTGGCTCCTACTTCATCTCGGTGGAAGAGGGGCAGAATGTTAGTGCACAGATCCAGGTGTGTACCAACAGAGGTGGGGGGGGTTAAAAGGGCTGTTGGAGGGGAGGGACTGTGCCCGACAGCCCTGTTTCCAAACACCGACCTTTTCAGGCCATCGACAATGACGAGCCTGGCAGCCTCAACAGCAAACTGGGCTTCAAGATCTTGCCAGGACTGTTCAGCAACAACTTTACCATCAATACAGACACAGGTGAGATGCACAGCAAGGAGCCACTGGACCGCGAGGCCTTGGAAGATGAGCATGGACAGATGGTGGTGACAGTGATGGTGTATGACCACGGCGAGCCACCGCTGAACACCACAGTGAACATCACCATCAGCGTGGGGGTGAGCCCTGGGCACAAGCAGGGACATGCAGGGGCAGGCTGAGGCTTGGAACTGGGATGGACGAGCAGGGTGGGGATGTGGAATCCCTGGCAATGGCAGAGGTGTCTCCAGGCTTTCTGTGGGTGCAGAGTGAATAGTTGTTGCAGGGAGGCAGGAGAGGGCTTGTGTAGCTCCTGCCTGTGGGCAGGCAGGTGCCCATACTCCTGTCCCCAGCTGGCTGTGGGGAATCCTGTTTCCTTGAAGGAGTTTAGCCATGGGCTTTGTCTCCTGCAGGACCTGAATGACAACATTCCCGTGTTCCTCAACCAGTCCTATGAGTTCTCAGTCTTTGAAGACTCTCCAGGTAGAAGTTGCATGGCCAGGCTTGTGGGACCAGCAGTGGCCCTGAGTCAGTGCCCACTGCACACTCAGTGTCTTTCTTCACCTGCAGGGTCCTTAGTGGGTGAGGTGAAGGCCACAGATGCCGACCGGACAGAGATCAATTCCCGCATTTCATTCCGACTTGAAAGAGGCAGTGGCTTCAGCAACTTCTTAATCCGCTCATCCCGCCTGGGGCCAGGGAATTACAGTGGGCAGCTGTCTGTAGACCCTGACATGTCCCTGGACTATGACACGCTGCAGCAGAAGTTCTTCACCCTGATAGTGCTGGCAGAGAACACGGCTGCAGACAACGCAGGGGACAAGGCCAACGTCTCAGTGACAGTCCACATCCTAGATGTCAATGACGAGTCCCCCACCATCCTGCCAGGCTCACTGCAGGACGTGTCGGTGGCTGAGAACGGGACACAGCAGGGTCTGATCCACACACTGAACGCCTTTGACCCTGACACCAACCACTCGCTGGTCTTCGAGGAGCTGGCGGTCACCTGCTTCAAGGGGGACAGCAGTGCTGAGGACGTGTGCTGGGACTGGTTTGTGCTGGCACCCAATGGCTCAGTGCTGGTGAACAGCTCGGACATCGACCACGAGGTGTGTGACATGGTCCTGCTCACACTGCGGGTGGAGGACCTGTACACTGAGAAGGGCAACCACTACAGCCAGAACGGTATGGCCCCCAATGCCCACTCCTTCCACCACCACTGGGCATGGCGGGTGCTGGGACCTGCCTCTCCCACCTCCCACAAGAAGCTGTGGGCAGCAGGGCGGGAGCTGGGTGGTTTGGCTCAGAGGGAGGGTGTCTCCAGCTCTTTTGACCTGAGCCTTTTGGGAGGACAGAACTCCCACAGGAAGCAGAGGATGGTGTTGCAGGGCTTCTCTGTTGGTGATCAGAGCTCTGCTTTTGGGACATTTGCAGAAACCCTCAGGATCATCATTACTGATGTGAATGACAACGCGCCAGTCTTCGAGGCCATCTCAGAGACTTTTGGTGAGCAGCTGGGGTTGGCACATCACATGGGCTCCTCACTGTACCCACCCATGCCCTGCCACATTCACCAGCAGTGAGGATCTTCCCCGAGCCTGGGGCAGGGCTGAGCAATATGGGGGCCAGGCTGGGGTTACTCAGTGCTTCCCATGAAGGCTGTGGGGCCAAGGGCAGCAGTGGGTGCTTGGAACCCTGGGGCTGTGTGGGCGTGGGGTCTGCAGCAAGTCTGGCTGCTCACCAGCATGACTGCACCATCCATCTGTTCCTGGCAGTGGTTGTCCCCGAAATCTCTCCTGTGGACCTGCAAGTGGCTACTGTGAAGGTGAGGAGCTGCCTGCCTCTATCTGTCAGTCTGTGGAGCGTTGTTCACTTGTCCCCACCACGGGCAGGCAGGGCCCATTCCCACCCGTGCTCCTGCCGTGCTCTGTCCCTGCAGGCCACAGATGCTGACTCAGGGCTGGGGGGAACCGTCACCTTCTCCATCATCCATGTGGTGCTTGTGGAGGACAACGGGGTCAGTCGGCCCTTCGAGAACCTCTTCAGGGTGTTGACAACGCTCGACAAGGGCACCTACATCGGGAGTATCCAGTGAGGCCATGGGTCTGGGCTGGGGTGGGGGGATGCAGCTCAGCTCCTGCCTGCACAGGGCCAGCACAGGCTGGAAAAGGGACAAAGCCTTTCTGGAGTCCTTCCTGAGCATGGAGGTAGGATGGAGCTTGAGGAATGGCAGGGGACATCCTGTGTAGTGCAGTGGGATTGCTGATGTCCCTGTCCTCACAGGGTGGCCAGCAACCTTGATGAATCACTGAAGGGGCAGTACAAGGTGACGGTGGAGGCTAAGGATGGTGAGGAACCAGTGCACAGAGCACAGACTGTGCTGAATGTGAGTGTCACCCCCAAACCCCGTCCCAGGATGCTACATGCCCGGCCCAGCTCCGCTCACCCCTGCTCCCCACGCAGATCTTCACTGTGGATCAGAGCTACCGTGTTCGGCTCCAGTTCATGTCAACAGTGGAAGAAGTCCAGAGTAACTCCGAAAATATTAAATTGTAAGGGGTGCTGGGCCGGGGCTGGGGGTGCACAGCTGGACCCACCAGCTGTATCTCTCAGCTTCATGGACTGTGAATGGGGTGGGCCAGGCAGGTCCCCACCAGATGAGGAGGCTTCAGGGGATCCTTCTGCTTGCTGTACCTGTGAGCAGAACAGCAGGATGTCCAGCCCAGCTTCCCCCCTTTCTCTTGTTCCTAGGGCCCTGACCACCGTGACCAAGGCAGCAGTCTACGTGGTGGCCATCCGAAGCATGGAGGACGCTCGTGACACCCAGTGAGTGTTGGTGGCATCAGGGGTGTCACTCTGGGGCAGGGCACCATGCCCTGCACCCCAGCACCACACTCGCCCCATCCCTCTGATTCTGCAGCGTGGATGCCAAGTCAGTGATGGAGGCCTACTTCGTGTACAGCAATGGCACTGCCCTGGACGTCAATGACCTGAGCACGTGAGTGCTGGGGCTGTGCACGGGCACTGCCACGTGCTGGAACCAGCCCAGCTGCTCACACCTCCACTCTCCTTGGCAGACTCATACAGTCCGATCCGCTGGGCTTGGCTGAGCTGGTGAAACTGGGCCTGTTTGTCATTGTGAGTGGGGCCAGGCAAGGAGAACAGGGAGAGGGCAACAGCCCCTTTGGGGCTGGCTGGGGGGTTCCACTGCCTGGAACTGTGCCCTCACACCTGCTCTTTGCCAGGGCCCTGGGGAGGTGACAAAGCCCACCAAGGAGATAGAGCTGATTGGCATTATCGCAGGATTGGCAGCATTCCTGCTCATCTTCATACTCATCATGACCCTGGTTTTGGTACTCACCACCAGGAGGTACCTCACTGTCTGCACCCCCTCCTACTGACCTCCACCACCCCCATCCTCACCAACACCCCCAGACCCACCCTATCCTCCAACCTGCTTCTGCCCACCCCATCCCACAGCCCAGCTCCTCCCTGCCCCTCTCACCCACCCCATCCCTGGGCTTTGCAGCTACAAGAGGAAGCTGAGTGCCATGAAGGCTCTGAAGGTGGCCACAACATTCAACCCTGCCACTGCACAGCACGGAGCTGGCATCCCTGGGACCAACCAGTACAATGCCGAGGGGTGAGTGTGGGGCTCCCTGCAGCCAGTGGCGAGAGACCAGCCTTGTCCCCACATCCAGGGGCTGCAGTGCCCCGAGGGGTACCACTTACCTGCCACCCATCCCTGACCAGGGCCAACCCCATGCTGAACCGCCCGCTGGATCCCTCCCACGACCTGGGCTTCCACGAAGACTCCATCTCTGTGACCAGGTGAGCTCTGTGGGAAGGTCCCAAAGGCCACAGGCTGTCACCTCATGCCTCACTTCTCCAGTGCCTGGGTCCTTTTTTACCTCCCACCCTCCATTCTCCACAGCATGAATTCCCTGGATGAAAATACAGTAAACGCACCAGCAGATGACAACTTTGAGGTCGAGGTAAGTGTGCAAAGAGCTGCCAGTGCTCGGCAGCTGGAAGTCCTGACAGAGCACCCTGCATCCTCTTCTCTCTGCTGTGGTCCCCAGCGCCTCATGGATCCCTTGAGTCCTTTACTCTGCACCCCTCAACAGCCCTCAGCTCCTGGGAAGTATGGGTGTCCCTGCCCTACATCTTTGTCCCCATCCCTTCTGACCATGGTCTCTTCTTGCAGCAGGTCAAGATGCGGCCAACAGACCCCACTGACAAGGAGGTGCTGGTGGCTGCCCTGAACCTGAAAGAGCCCACCAAAACAGCGTACTTCAACACCACCTTCACCACGACGGACTTGTGAGCAGGCTCACGGGGTGCATCGGGGCCGGAGCAGGACTCGGGCAGCTGCTTTGGTGTTGATACGTTTAGTGTCTGGCAATAAAACTGTTCCACGGGGGTCACGGTGTCCTGTGGCCATCAGCCGATCTGCCTGTGGGGCTCAGTCAGCTTGGAGTCATCTCTCCCAGCATGAAGTGCTGGCTTTGGGCCAGCTGGTGCCAGAGGAGAGGTGCCACTGTGGGGCTCAGCCTGGTTTCTTGTCGCCGGAACCCTCTCTGCCCCAGGGGAGGGAGGTGCAGGCAGCCCCGCGCAGAGGTTTGTGCAAGGTTTTATTACCCAACATCCACACTGACAGACTGATCCTCCCGCCCCTTCCTCCCCCCGCCCACCCCCAAAAGAAATGAGGAGGAAATAAAGAAGAAAATAGGTGATGAAGCTGCAGTGCTGGTGTGCCACAGCTGGCAGTGCGGGGCTGGAGGTGAGCACAGCCTGGGGCACGGTGGCAAGGGGATGGATACCCCAGGGCTCCTGGTCTTCCTGGCATGGCCATGGCACCGGTCCCACAGCCCAAGGCACTGAGCAGAGCCAGGTCCCAGCAAGTGCCGCAGCACAGAGCACTTGCCACAGCCCTGGCTGCCAGCTGGCACTTCAGTAAGCCCTTTGCAGCCCCACAGGGACAAAACAAGCCCAGGATGTACAGTGTGGGTTTAGGTGGGCAAGACTTTACCCTTAATGAGGGAAAACGGCTGCAGTGGTGACTCTGGCACCTTGCACCCTCCTGCACTTCTGCCCAGAGGGGATGGTGCAGCTCTTCAAGCACCCGTTGTTTGCAGCCTCCTGCCCATCAGATGCTGGACACAGGCCTGGGGCCCCCTTGCTGTGGCACTGGAGGGCTGGTCCTCTGTATGGGGCCAGGATGGGGGGGACAACATCCACATCTTGGCAGGACATTGAGGTGCTGCCAGCCACAGGGATGTTGGACCAGCCACAGGGATATTCACCGCCCTGCAGACTGACCCTTCACTCCCAACGCTCTTCAGCCTAGCAGAGCACAGGCAACGTAGGAACAATGTTTGAAAAGATGGTCTCAGCCCCACAGGCCACTGTGGAGGAGGTGGCTCCAGGCAGGACGCTCATGGCTGAAAGTGTCTCTTAAAAAGCTCCGAAAATGCAAACACAGTTCAATAAAAGCTCCCCTTCCCCCCACCCCGTAAAACCCCAGCTGTAAAAAGTGGCAGCATTTTGCAGTCCTCACATCCCCAGCTGCCGTCAGAGAGGAGAAGCCAGCGGGGCCAGTGAAGCATGTCCCCATGTCCCCACATGGGGCCTTTCTGGCACCACTGGGGCAGCTGGACAGGCCTGCAAGCAGGGCAGGCTTCGTGCCCACCACCAGCCATGGCGAGGATGTGCTGCTTCCAGGCAGGTTGAGCTGGGGGCCATGGGGACAAGACTCCCCAAGAACTTCCAGCCATGGTGACAGGGATGAGCAGCTCTCCATCATACACGTGGTTTCCCCTGTCTCTCTCATTTGAGATCTGTCCTGGTGCCGTGTGTGGCCACATCCTCCGGCTCCAGGGCACCCACAACATGACAGTGAGGCAGAGAGAACAGGGCAGTTGGGATTGGTGCCTGGTGTGGGCAGCTGTGGGGACCCACACATGCACAGCCATGGGCTTGTTGGAGTGTGGCCAAGCCCTGGACAGGCAAAGTAGTGGGGCAATGCGCCAGTGTCTCTCCAGCACGAGAAGTGATGCTGCTGCTTGGAGTGCCAGAGTTCAGGGCAGCCAGCAGCACCCACCCTGAGCCATCTTCAGACCTGTGCCATGGGCAGGAGACGCATAGGAGCAGCTGCCTCCATGTGGAAGGAGCCACGTGCTTCCTCGTGCTGAAAAAAGCCACCAAGCACAGAGACAGGGCACCAGTCTCATGTCCCAGGCTACCTCCATGGGGCTACACGCATGGGGGAACCCCAGGCCAACAGGGAGGGCCCCAGCAATGGAGATACCTTGTCCCAGTGTGCAGTGCTCCATCACCACCACAGCCCTGCACATTGGCACTGGGTGTCTCAGGACGCCAGGGCAGGGACCCATCCCCACTTTCTCTGAGAAGCCCCAAGGCACCCCCACCTTGCCAGCACCTCACTCCATGGCAGGGCCAGCGCGGGAGCAGCACCGGGGCCGCCGGACATTCTGCAGCAGAGCCCGAAAGACACTGGGCTGCCTCTTGGCCTCGCCTTTGCGGGGCGCTCCCTTGACAGAGCCAGTGCGGGTGGTCTGCGGGGTCACCACCACCTGCCGCCCATGTTCCTCAATCTGCTTCTCCAGGTGCTTTTGGATGGCCATGCCCAGGACCTCCACCTCCATGGAGGCCCCATACACCTCCCACGTCATCCCCTTCTCATCCCAGCTCACCTCCCGGATGGGCTCCGGAGGCTCCTCCTCCACCACCTCTGGCACCGTCCCCTTCACCTGCACCTCAGGATACGAGGTCTGAGGAGATTTGGCCACTGGTGTCATCGGCCCAGTGGCCACTGAGCGGGTCTCCACAGGCATGGACACCTGCATCTCCGCGTCCTTCTTGGAGGGCTCAAGGCGTGGGGCTGCAGAGGCCATCTCTCTCTTGGGGAAGGTGAATGCAGCAGCCCCACATGGGGGGCTCATGGGGCTTAAGGCCACCGACACCAGGGACACACGGCTGTCCACTTGCGTCCCCATGTCTTGTGTGCCAGCATCCTGTGGTGGGGTCACTTCAAGGGAGTAGGATTCACAGAGCTGCTTGGCTGTTTGGGGCTGCTGGCTGCTCCCAGCCCCCACATCCCGGGCTGAGCTCCCCTCGGCTTTGCCCTGGCCCAGAGCAGTGGAGCTTGGTCCCACCTCACTTTGACCCCCAATCCCCGCAGTGGTGGTGCTGGGCGGGTCTGCTGTGTTTTCCTGGGGTTGCTTGGGAGCTTCATTGCTCTTTGTCTGGAGAGCAGCACCCAGGGATGTCCCTTTGCTGTCCTGGGGCTGCTCCTGGCTTGGAAGCTCAGCTGTCCCAATGCTTGCAGTGGGCTCCACGAATGCCACATGTTTGGCAAGAGCCGGCGTGCTCCCCTTGTCCTTGCTGGTTGCCTGGAGGCAAGGATCGGGCACAGGGGAAGTGGGGGCTGCATCCTCCTTCTGAGCGTTGGGGACCCCCATCCCTGCGGGACCACAGGCAGGGACAGCACCACTTGGTCCTCCGCAGCTCCCTGTTGCTACTGCCACACTCTGCTCTGTGCTGATGTCCTGGAGAAGTGTGCCAGGAGCTGGTCCTGCTGGTGATGGCACCTTCTTCTCTGCCACTGAGCTGGCCTTGGTGCCCTGAGATTCTGCCTCAGCCACACAGCAGGTCCTCATGGCACGGGCTCCTGCAGCACAGCCAGAGCCGGGCAGGCACTCGCCCGCTGTTGGGCAGCCAGGGGAGCTGGCACTGGGCTCGCAGGCGTCCTCAGCCCCGGCCTGGTGGCTCAGCACCTGCAGCCCCTCGGGCTCTTTAGCGCTGCCCATGCCCAGGGAAGGCTTCTCCCATGCTAGTCCCGCCACAGGTCTGCAAGAGAGATGATGGGGCAGTGAGGAGCAAGTAGCACATGGACCCCCAGTACACCTCAGCTGCCAACTGTTTTTCTCCATGCCACCCATGACAACAGGTTGGGTGGCCACCTGGAGCACTTACTGTCCCTGGCACAGCCTGTGTGGTGGCACACGGTGCCCAAGCACATGGGAAGGGAGGAACAGGGTCGGCTGCCTACCGTAAGAGTCAGCCTTCTCCCGGCGCAGCAGGACCGGGAGCAGGATCCAGGCGCTGCTGTGGCTGGTGGAGCGGGGGATACGGTGCAGGCACCTCTGCAGAGAGAGTGTTAGCTGAAGAATGGTCCTGGGCAGCAGGCTAAGAACCGGGGGGCGCTCAGCAGCCCCCTCCTGTCACTGGGATGCTGGGCGCAGTGAGGGGCGAGAGCAAGCTGGGCCTGGGGGCCAAGGGAGGCTGCAGAGAAGGGTAGGAGCACGGGGCAGCCCAAGCCCTTCCCTCTCCACATGAGGGGAACACTGTCCAGAGTCATCCGGTTGTGTTTGAACCCTTCCCAGCCCCATGGGGAAGAAGCACGGCAGGAACCCCAAACATTCTGGAAGCCCCCCAGCTCTGGCAATGCCAGGGAGCCCCTGCAGAGCTGGGAGCACGTGTCCCGCAGGTGTGGGGCACTCCATGCCGCCGGACACGGCCCCTCGTGGGTCCCGAAAAGGGCAGAGTCGAGCGGACCCAACTGGAGCCGAGCGAGTTCCCCCTAAGGGAGGCGACAGGAGCGAGGACCAGGCGGTCACCGACGTCCCCCAACAGTACAGAGCCCAGAGGCGATGATCCCCGCCCCGTCTGTAGGTTCCCACGCAGCACCCCGATCCCTGGAGGGGCGCCCCGCCCCGCACCGCACCCCGACCTGCCCCGACAGCATCCCGATCCCGCGGGGCTGTGGCGCCGTGCCCGGTACTGATGCTCCGCGAAGGAGCTGCGAGCCCCGGCACACGCGTGTGCACACGCAAGGGCACGCACACGCCAGCACATGGCCACGGGCACACCCGCACGCACGGACACGCGTGTGCACGCCCCGGCCCCGCTTCCCTGGCCGAGCCCCAGACAAAGCCGCCCCCGCCGCAGCCCCGGCCGGGGGAGGCCGACCCGCCCCCGCCGCCCGGCCCGGGGCTGCAGCCCACCCCCCGCCCCCCCTCGGGGGTGCCGGTACAGGGTGGGCGACGGCAGCTCCCGGCCCTGTCCCGCCACGTGAGCCCCGGGGCCGCCGGTACCTGCGGCGGATCGTCCCGCCCGGTCCCGTCCGGTCCCGTCCCGTCCCGTCCGGTCCCGTCCCGCCCGGCTCGGCTCGGCTCGGCGCGGCGGCGGCAGCGGCGGCGAGCATGCGTGGGGCGGCGGCGGCGGGGGCGGTACCGTGCCCCGGGCCGCTCCCCCCGGCTGCCGCCCGCCCCAGCACCTCCAGCAGCAGTGGGGAGGCGAGGGAGAGCCGGCTGCGGCGTGGGGAGTGGGGGTCCCGGCACACCGCATGTCCCCCGGTGTCATCGCTGTCACCACAATGGCCTGCCCTGGGAGACCCCCATCGTCCCACAGCCCCCCCCAGTACCCAAAGCATCACCACCCCGCACGCCCCAAGGACGAGCAACCCGGCACTCCTCGATGCACTCGAGCACAGCATCGCAGGACACACAGCCGGTAGAGTCAGGGGATCCCAAACCTTAGCGTAGGTCCCGTGGGTGGGGGTGACAACCACACAGAGCCCAGTCCCCCTCCTACCTGGTGATGGAGACGGCCGCTTCCCTCCCGGGCATTACCGGGGACGGGGCTGCACCCCAGTCAGCTCGAGGGACCGGGACAACGTGCCAGCCTGGCGAGATGAAGATGGGCTCCCGAGTACCCCTCGCCCGAGGGTGGGGAGGACGGGGAGGGAAGAACGGCCCCGTCTAGCTCCCGGCAGCGCTTGCCTCTGCTCTCGGGCTCAGGCTTTGTCTAACTCCTTCCCACGCACTCCCGCTCGCGCTGCTGGGGGGAAGGCGGCCTGCTCGTCTCACCTGCATCTCTGCATCCCCTCCAAAAAAACCCTCCAGCATACGCCCCCAAACTTCCCACTGACCCTCATCACCCTAGGGGAGCAGGGTCCCCTTCCTGACCCAGACATGTCAGCACAGAGACAGGAGCTATAGATCTATAGGGTCCAGAGGGGTGGATGCTAAGGTTAGACAGAGTTCCCCATCTTGGAGATCATGTTAGCACCAGTCCTCCAGCCCCATAGATCTATAGGGTAAGGCTGGTTCCATGGGAGCTGGCACACCTGGTTGCTTGGAGACAAGGGAGGTTGGAAATGCTTCTTTCAGTAAACAGCCAGCCTGGAACAAAACCCTGAAGGCTAAAAATAGGGAGGCAGGATATGGAAATGAAATAAAAATCCTTGCCCCCCCTCCCTCTCCAGGGCAGAGCAAAGTACCCCAATGTCACCAACAGGCACTGCAATAGATGGCTGGATAGGCTGGGGGAGAATGTGTATCCCTGCACCCATCAATTTGTCCCCTCCTCAAGGTGTTTGTCCCCATACTTGGTCCTGCGTGGTGGTCCCAGTCCTGCAGCATTGACTGGACCCAATTGCATGCCTGCAGCGGTGGGGGAACTAACTCACTGTGAGGCACAGGTGTGGGGTTACCTCCCCTGGTGCCCTCTACGGGATCAGACCCAGTTCTCGGCACACTCCCTTTCGGGATCAAGGACTGGGGCAAGTCCTTGCAGAGGAGGGGACAAAAGCTCCCTGGCCTCTGCCTGGGACTTTACCTCAGGCAGGAGGCTGCGGGGTCACATCCTGCTGCTATTTGCTTCCACCTGCCTCTCTGAGCTCTGCCAGCAGCGTCTCTCCCCATCGGCATTTTGCCACTAGCGTGTCTCCGTCCCACCAGAGCTGGCTGGGGATTGGGGGGGGCGGGGGGGGGGATCATGGGGAGCATCTTTCCCTCCCCGCAGGCAGCCTTCATCCCAGGCTGGCTGCCTTCTCCTCCTCCTCCTCTCCCCGCCCGGGCACCTCAGGGCTGGCAGGAGAACAATAGCGAGGAGGATGAGTAAGATGGTCCCCATTGCCGTGGCAACGCACTCCCGCGCTGCCGGCTCGGGAGGAGCCAGGCAGCTGCCTGAAAAGCGCGTTCTCCCTCGGCGGAGGGGGTGCTGGCGCAGGTAGCACGGCACCCCCTCCCTGGGCGCCGTGGCCCACCTCCCACGCCGCACGGGCAGCGCCACGTGAACGCACACCGGGCTCCCCCACAGCCGCCGGCGCCCGCACACGCCGGAGCGGGCAGCACACGGCTCAGCCCGAGCTTGGCTCCACGGCCTCCGGTTCTCCGGTGCCCGCTTGTGCCACGGAGCGGTGGGACACAGCTGGCAGGGTCTGGTTGGGAATGTGACCCCTGCGGCGCTGCCCGGCAGGAAGGAGCAGGGTTTCCCACGGCCTCTCACAGTCATGTCACTTTCACGCACGGCTGCCCACGGTATCGGCGGGCAGCGATGTCGGGTGAGGAGGTGGTGGGGTGTTGGCAGCTGGCAGTGGCAGGGGATGTCCAGGGGCACCAGGTTCCCATCTCCAGCCATAGCCATGCGTCCTGTGTTGTCCCCGAAGTCACATCACCAGCAGGAGGACCTTCAGTGTGCCCAGAGCTGTGAGTGCCTTGGGGTGACAAGGATGTTACCCAGAGATCCAAAAAAGCACCAAGCACCCTAAAAACAGTGCTGTTTTCCCAGCTGCCTTGGTGTGGATATGCCGGAGGGGGGGGAATATCTGATCCCTGCCAGCACTTTGTGTCCCAGGTCCCCCAAAACACAGCCCCTGCCACAGCCCTGTGGGATGGGAGAATACTGCATCCAGGACACTGGAGCCCAGTGGACGAGAACATCATTCAGGATATCCCTGGGTACAGACAGGGATATGGCCCCAGGGCCAGCTGGGGGCAGAGGGAAGGACAGAGGGACAGAGAAGCCCAGCTCTGCCAGCTGCTCTGTGCCACTGAGAGGGACCTAAGCATGGCATCAATCAGCCACAGCTGGGTGGTGACGCTGGGGAACAACCCAGTCACACATTTGATCTCTCAGCACAAGATGAGGGAGAGCTCTGGAAAAGAACCAACATAGAGAATCATATAATCAATGAATGGTTTGGGTTGGAAGGGATCTTAAAAATCATCTCGTTTCAACCCCCTGCCGTGGACAGGGACACGTTCCACTAGACCAGGTTGCTCAGAGTCCCATCCAACCTGACCTTGAACACTTTAAGGGATGGGGCAGCCACAGCTTCTCTGGGCAACCTGTGCCAGGGCCTCACCACCCTCATAGAGAAGGATTTCTTTCTAATATTTCATCTAAATCTATCCTCCTTCAGCTTAAAGATATTCTCCCTTGTCCTATCACTCCACTCACTTGTAAAAACTCTCTCTCCAGCTCTCTTTAGGTACTGGAAGGGGCTCTAAGGTCTCCTCAGAGCCTTCTCTCCTCCAGGCTGAACTGCCCCAGCTCTCCCATCCTGTCTCCACAGCTGAGATGCTCCTGCCCTCTGATCATCAATACAATCATCTATCGCAACCAGATCCTGCTGTTCCAGAAGAATGAAATTTTCCTACAGTGCTCTGTGTCTTTGTGGTAGAGAGGCAGGGACTCTTCACTTCTCTCTCCTTTCCCAGGGGTTTGTTTCAGCAGCTCAATCCATGCTGATGAAGTGAAAGCCCTGGCTGCATTAACGGCACACAAATGCACTGTAGTGGGTAAGTACAGAGGGAACGTAAAGCACATGGTGACTTGGGCATGGGATGGGGCCACGAGTCAGAAAAGCTTATTAGGTGCTGTGAAAATCAGAAGGTCTTTAGAAGTGGAGGATGCTCCTCTGGGCACAGATGTGTGAGGGCATGTCTTGTTGCAGAATACTCCACTGGCAGCCCAGAATGTTGGTGTTAATCAGGAAGTGTCAAGAATCGTGCTCCTCTGATGCAGTCACTGTGCCTGGGTTGTCATGGATTCAGCTCTGGCTGGTGGCATTTGTGGCAGGCTCAAGGTCCACATCCTGTCCTGCCTTCAGCTCTGCTCTGCAGAGGCTTCATGGCATTACCATGTGTGGCATGGGGAAGCGGTGGCCCCTTGCCTGGATTCACCAACACAGTCACGATTGCCATAGTCACTTCCTCCCCCTGGGGAGCAGGTGAGCTGGCAGAGAACATCTGTCTGCCTTACCCAGCCTTTTCCAGATGTTCCTTTTTGTGTTGCCATGGTGGGTGTGAGGATCAATCCAAGGAAATACTGGGTGAGTTCACTCCTCGTTTCCCTGCCGACAGCCCATAACTCACGCTCCATTTGCACAGCCCTCCCTCTATCACTGCAATGTGCTCTGACGAGTGGGGGGAGACGTTTGTAGTGAGTAACACTCACCCAGCGACTGTGAAAAGCAGCTTGGGGAGGGGAGAGGGGGGTGAACTCTGGTTTATGGGTCGGTGGATCTGACCGGAGACACACTGAGGGAGCCTGGAGTGGGGATGCTCCCACCACTGCCTGCTGTGCTGGGAGAAGGGGCAAATCAGCAAGGGCTTAGAAGAGCATTGAGCAAAGGGAGCAAGAGTTCACACATCTCTTTTTTCCATTCCAGGGTCCCCAGCTGCTGTGACTAAATTCCCTGGAGCCGTTAGGCAGGGCAGGGCAGCTGCCGGATGCTGTACTGAGGCTCTGTGATTTTTCCTGGGGCCTGTAGTAACAACTGTGTTTTGTTGTTCTCGCTCAGGAACACAAGCTCAAGAAAATAACAAGGCCTTTTACTGTAGAAAAGGCCAAGAAGGAGTTTGTAGGTGGTGGGTTTGTCCCGGCTCTGTAAGCAGTGTGTGCTGGCAGTCAGGGGAGCAGGCAGCAGCTGCCTGGCCAGGCACATACAGAAGCTGCCACTATCACTGCCTGTCACTGCTGTGGTCCTCCACTGTCCCTTCACATTTTACTTTGCCTGCACTGAGAATCTGGAGTAGAGAGACCCTCAGGATGGTCTTCCTACTGGGCAGGGGCCTCACTGGGACATTATCCCATACTCTCACTGGCCTGCTCAGACTCAGGGAGGAGTGAAGATTTCTCCTGCCTCAGCATGTGAGAGAGAGAGTCCAGTGAGTGCTGGTCACAAGGCAAAGACCTCTACACTCCCTCTCGGTAAGGCAAGGCAAAGACCCTGTGAAAACCAAAGCCATTCATGCCTAAGGAAACCTGGGGTGGCCCTGGGATATGGGCAGCACCACACATTGGTCAGGGGACTTCTTGGTACATCCAAGAACATGACCAGCCTGTGGAAGTCACCCAGTTCTAGATATGCATTGGTTGGAGCTCAGCAAATGAGCTGCAAGACAAGATGTGACTGATTTTTCAACCTCCCCAGGGCCTGGGATTGATGTGCTGACTCCCAGTATCAGTACCCGAGGAGTAGATGTTTTGGATAGCAAACATCTACACCCACTCAGTGGGGCACTGGATAAACTCTAATAGCACCAGTTTGGAGCCTGAGAGCTCGGTGGAACCCTGGGAGCACCAGCACTGCTTTTTCTCCTCTCCTCCAGGAAGGACCTTCCCTCTCTTGCCTGCAGACCAGGTCCAGCTAACAACTGTGGTGAGGTGCTTCCCCCTGCTGTAACTCCAGGAGCTCCTGCTCTTGGCCAGGCACTGCTGCCCTGATCCAGTGCCTGCAGCTGCCCATTCCTGAGGCCATTGACAGAGAGGAATAAACTGGAAAACACACAGCTGAAGTCCTGCTAGCGCTCTGTGTATCCCTCCAAGCCCTCTCTCTTCACAGTAGTTCCCTCCTCCGTGGAAGAGGCTTTGAACCAAGGCTGCACCCTGAGCTGCTGCCCGCAGTGCCCCCAGGAATGGCCCTGTCTATGCTGATCCTTTTTCTTTCCACACATCCTTCTGCTTTGCTGATACAGCAGAGAATGAGACAGCTGAAGACCTCGACTACTATGCGGATAGTTCTGCTGTGTTTTGGGATTGGTTTTGCAGTGTTGGTTTTGCTTTTAGGAGCTGTACCAAGCTGTACCACGGGGCAAACCGTGGAAAATCCTCTGTCCCAGTAAGGAAAGTTCATCTCCCCCACAGCCCTGCTCTGTGCAGATGCTGTGGCAGCCAATTGCACGGGAGCGTGAGGTGCAGGATTGCTCAGATTGTGCCTGGATGATGCGTGGTGCCCACCAAGGGACTGTTTCTCACTGGATCTGTTTTCTATCAGGATTGGCTCTTAGGAACTGAACAGCATGCTGTGCTTGGAACATCACGTCCAGGAGCTCTGGAGGTGATAAAGACAGGATGAGCTGGAAGATGAGCAGACTCCGCTTTTCACTACCCTCTCACCAGCCAAGGAGATCTCTGCCTTGCCATGTCCTAGTCTACCCAGCCAAAACATTCACCAAGAACAGCTACGCTGAGGTTTCTATTTGTGCTTTTCAGCAAAGGCTCCTGAGAGGGAGCTATTATGAGCACAGAGGGTCAGGTTAAATGCTTGTCCCCACAGCTTCCCTCTCCCCACACCTCTCTGCTCCGTGTCACTGTAGGGCTTTGGCAAAGTGGGCTGAACACCTGCACAAGTCTGGTGCCTGCTGTATTTGTGTGGGGGACACAGACAGAGCTATTTACAATTCCAGGAGGATCAGCACCAAGGCACTATAAGACTCTAAGCAGGTGAGTTGAGCCCAGTCATCCCAGTCCCTGTTCTTTAAGGGGTGGTGGCCAGCACCTGTCTCTGAAATGCCCACGGAGAAGGTGGCTGCCCCTCGTGTCCTACACACCCAGCTCTGAGTGCTGTGCTTCACACTGCCAGGCTGGGAAGAACAGGACTCTCCTGCACATTCCAGGACCACAGCACCATAGTTGGCTTCCCAAAAACAGATCCCTATGATAGCAGCATCCTGGAGATGTCTCACAACACCCTCATCCCTGCCACTGTTGAGAATCAGTTCAGGAGGGAGAACACAGCCCAGAGCAAGCAAATGTACAGAGCACTCATGCCACACACTCCTGACAGACCCTGCATTGGTGTGTGAGTGGCAGCATCACAGCTGAACTTTGGCTTTAGGAATTCAGCAGCCCAGGACGGTGCCACATCACCACCTTTCCTGCTGTGCCAGAGGGATGAAGCATGAGGTGGAGGTAGCAGGTTACAAAATTTGGGGGAAGGAAAGCCCAAGCCCTTCCATTTGCTGGCAGAGAGCAAGGATCGTTGGAATGACCTTGGCTGGCTCCTCTACATCCTCAGTCTTCATTGTTGTATCAGATCTTCCCCCAGGGCAGAGGAGATGATGCTTTCAAAGGTACTGGGGTGTCACCGTGTTGGCACTGAAAATCATGGGCAGCAGAAAAAAGTGAGCAAAGCAGGGGACAGCTACAAACACCAGCTTCCTCCCACCACTGTCTTTAGGATTGTCCTACACCATGGAACAGTCAGCCAAGGTACCTAAGGGCTCTTTGTCTCACCCATCCTTGTTCTTGGGTTCTTTGCCTTGCTACAGAGACCCTTGGCTGTATTTGAGGGGTTCCCACCCATGGCACCTCATCACAACTCTTGGCAGGTCAGCACAAGGCCTGAGTTCATCTTCTCACAGTGACTCCATCCATCTCAGATAAAGCCTCATGCTCAGCAGTGCTCCTTGTAGCTGCTGTGTCCCTGTCCCTCTCTGTTCCCACAAAGCTGTGTACCCCATTTCCAAGGTTGTGCCAGGCTTGTGCCTGGTGCTGGCACGTGTGGCACTGCCTACATGGGGACCTCTGCCCCCCTCTTGCCACCGGACCCTCCTGGTAGACGCCAGCCTCACAGCTCTCCTTTCTCTAGAAAATTACAGCCATGACTGCAAGTACAGCCTCAGTGTGGACAGGGAACCTGGAGCAGGTGTTCACTGTGTACAATGAGGTCAGCTGCACCTAGAGACACAGCACCCAGAGGAGCTGCCCCAGTGAGGGTCACAGTCCTACTGTACAGGGGGTGCTGCACAGAGGAGACACCCCACTTTCTATAAAGCATTGGTTTGAGCAAGTTCTCTCCCTGCTCTCTGCCTTCCTGCTCTCCCAGGCATCAGTCTGTCTTCCCCCACACTGCCTCTTCCCCAGCCCCTTTATAGCCTCCCTGGCACTGGGGCAAGCCATGCTGCTGCTGGTTTGGGTCTGCTTGCCCATGGATGGCAGAATTGGACAAGGGAAGGAAACAACGTTCTAGGGGAACAGCCAGCCCCCAAAGAGCTGTCTCAGTCCTTCCAATAACACACAGTGGATGCTATGAGCACTGCTGCAACCAGAGCCAGGGTAGGATTTGCTAGCATCAGCAGACCTGTTGTGTGTCTGTGCTGACTGCTGCAGCTTCACTCCTTGCTGGCAAAGCTGGCGAGCCAGCACAGGTGGGGGATCTAATCTGATATTCATGACAGGGACACTCAGCCCAGCCTCTCACCCTAGCTTGTGATGTAGTCAAGGGGCTAAAGGCTAACTGGGGGCCCAGGCTAGGTTGGGGGTCCTACCCTGGGAGAGTTGAAGACCCAAGGATGGTGCTGTGGGGTGGGCACAGGACCCTCTGCCATAGTAGACATCCCACAGCATGTATGACACCCACCTGTCCTTCAGGTGGTCACACTGCATCTGAACAAACTGTGCATGACAGCCATGTCCCCTGGTCCGTAAGGGGAGCAGGGGCACATAGGAAGGGGAGAATCAGTGCTGGAGCTCAGGGCTGTGTTTACCCTCATCCTGGCTTGTTGTCCTCAACCCCACAGGGCCCCCTGCAGATGCAAAGCCCTGCAGACAGGCAGGTGGTATGGGGACACTGCCTGCACCCCAAGTCTCAGCCAGAGTCTGGCTGGAGGCCCAGGGCACAGTGACCTCCTGTGATGCAGCAGCCAGCAGACAGAAAGGCATCTTGTCCTCATGAGCAACCAGTCCTGCCCACTCCTCCGGCACCAGCTCCATTCCTGTTTCCAAAACTACCCCTGCCACCAAAGCACGGGGCCAACCCCTCCCCAGGGACCCCACAACCAGGACCAAGGGGCTACAGACAAGAGTTGGCTTTATTCACGGACACGGGGGCAGCTGTGTCACTGGCAGCTGCCCTCGTATTGCACATCCAGCGACGGGGGAATATCCATGCCACGTCACAACACAGCGTCGGCACTATGGGACCTCAGGGGGGGCGCAGGCACCGTCACCACCCAGCAGGCTGGGGAGCGGGCTGGGGCGCCGAGGGTTCACAAAGGCAAAAGACCCGTCCACCCATAGATAGAGAGATATATATATATAAAAAAAAATAGTTCCACGATGACCAGAGCAGAACCACAGGGACACGCGTGCAAGCGAAATGTACAGCAGCCCGCGAGCAGGTAAACATGCTTTGTACACACACAGACACACCGGGACGCAGCCGGGGTTTATGGTGCTGGGAGGGAGACAGAGCCATAAACCCGGGCTTCACACACACGCTCACACACACACGCACACGCACCAGCCCCTGCGGGCAGCACCCACGGCTCGGGCACGCGCCGGGGCTCGGGGGCTTGGACACAGCGGGTGTTTCTCACTGCTAGACATGTTACGGAGACACGGACACGGTCCCTTGGAACGGAACTGGAGGAAGAACTCGTGAGCGAACGGGGCAGCGGCACCCCTGCTCCTCCCCGGCGCACAGGCACCGGCTGAGGCCGGCGGGAGGGGAGCAGGGGGCTACCGGCGGTTCGTTGTGCTGCTGGTGGAAGAGGCAAGGATGGGGGTCCATTATGCCTCTGGCTCGTATTCCTGGTACTCCTCCTGTGGGATGGGGAAGGAAAGAGCCAGTGAGAGAGTTCAGGTGGGGCACAGAATCCGTGTCTTCTCCAGCCCAACACCAGCTTTGCTCTGGACAGTGCACTGACCACTGTCACACTGTGTCCACTGTGTCACCCTGTCCCCTCACCTGTGGGGGTTCCTCGTAGTTCTCCCCCTCTGGCTCCAGCAGCGGCTCAACCAGTGGCTCCTCCACAGCCTCCTGGGCCACCTCCTCCGCCTGAGAGTGAACCAGGAAGTCAATGCCACACACACACACAGCACCCACCCTTGTCTCTCCCTGCCAGACAGGCAATGCACCCAGGATACAAGGGGCTCCATGGGGAGCCAGTGGGAGCCTGGGCACACAGCAGCCCACCCAGCTGGGAGGTGACATAAACAGGTCTGTGGGAGCAGGGGCTGTGTGTCTACGACCCTACACTGCTCCCAGCCCCAGCCTCGGGCAGGCAATAAGTGCTGGCACCACGTGGGCCTCGACACGCTCCAGGCACTGGCAGGGCTGCGGGAGCATCCTGCATCCCTGGCAGGGGAGGGCGGTGCTGGGTAACCCCTCCCCGGGGCTGGCAGGCGGGAAAGGGGGGGCAGCCAATCCCCCTGTGCAGCGGCGGTGGCGGCGGTGGCCTCATTTCTTCAGCGGATGCTATTTTGGGCTAAGCTGGAAGCCAACGGCTCACGGGGCGGCGAGCTGGAACCCGCTGCCCCTCCCGCAGCTGTCAGGTCACCTCGCAGCCGCTGGAGCGATGCGCTGCAGGCCCACGCCGCCGGCCGCCATGCCAGGCCCCGAGCACGCACACGTCCGCAGACGCCGCGCACGCGGCCGCGCACGCTCGGGGCCGCGATGCCCGCCTGCCCTGGGCATGGGGAGACCACCTGGGCACCCTCGTGGTCCCTGCTTTGGGACTGGGGAGCAGCCAAGGGGCTCCTCGGCAAACCTGGGCCTGTGCCGGCCTCCCCACGGGCATGGCAATGCCTGGGGACTCTCACCTTCAGGTCTGCAGGGAACTCCTCCTTCTTCACCAGCCCGGTGGCCGCCGCAATGTTGCCAGCGCCGGAGAACGCTGCCTCGCCCAGCTGGGACGCCTGCTCCTTCGCTTTCTCAGCCACTGCAAGAACCGGGAGCGCCCATCAGTACCCCCCCATGTCAAAAGGGGTGCCCAGCTGTGGCTTCATGCCCTGCACCACCCAGGGGGGGAGCTGCCGGGGAGATGCTGGGCAGGATCAGGGTCTTCCCACTTCCTTGCCCTGGTGGGGAGGGGAGGGGGCCATGACACTGCTCTGCAGCTGGGCAAGGAGTGTGAGCAGGCGCCGCAAATCCTTGGTTGCCGGCCCTGTTATATAAGAGGCTTTAGCAGAGTGACATCAGCCCCTCAATTAGCCTCTGATCTCGTTAGTGTGGCCACACTCTCAGGGCCAGAGGGGTACCACAGCAGGAAGACAGAGGGGTCCGTACCTGAGGTTACGCCTTGCACCACACCTTGGGTTTTACTCCCTGAGGGTAGAAAGAGACAGAGATAGGGTTAGAGGGACTCACAGCTGGGCTCCAACATGTGCCATGCCTGGGACCCTGGCAGGCTCTGAGCCAGGACAGCATCCTGCCCACACCCCATGCCAAGGCACCTGGGGGGCTGAGCACTTGCCTGGCCCCCCTCAAGGCTCCTGTTGTTCCTGCAGGAGCCAGAACTGGGGCAGCACAGGGCCACCACCACATGCCAGGCAGGGCAGAGACCCCAGGGCCCAGCATCATGTCAGGGCACAGCCAGGCAGGGCAAATGCGAGCCATGCTGCTGAGAAAAACCAAGGGATCCAAACCTAGAGCTGGTGCTAACATAGCATGGGAAGCCCCACAGCAGGAATGTCTGGAGTTGGGTGCTGCTGCTGGCTGTGCTGACCCTGCCAGGCTCCCTTGAGCAGAGCAACACCACCCAGGATACCCCACGGAATGGGAGTGGGGTGTCTAGGATGGAAGGAATGGTAGGGGCTGGGCATCCCTGTAGGATGGGGCCTCAGGGTGTTCCTTGAGCTGCTGGACCCCAGTCCATCATATACGCCCCAGGGAGGACGAGGGCCCAGGGCAGGCACCCACCACTGCCCAGGAGAACAGTTCCGGGGCCTCAGCTCTCCCACAGAGCTTGTGCCCTCTGAAGCAGAACAGAGTGTCAGCCCTGCACCCTCCTCCCTCCCACTGCAAGCAGGGTTGGCCTCAGCTCCCTCCCTGGGCATTCCAGCACCACAGACTGCCCAGGAATTGCTCCTCTTGCCAGCCTGTCTTCTAGGACTTGGCCCCGAACAGATCCAACCCCAAGGGGCAGCACGGAGGGACCCCTCAGTCACCAGCCGGGTGCAGGGGAGATGGTGGTGCGGGATGAGCTCCAGGGCATTGCCTCTTCAAGGGGGACAAACATGGTCCCTGCCCCAAGACAGGCACATCCCAACACAGGGGTCACCACCTCCATCATGGTCCCTCTGCTTTCCCGCCCCAAAGCATCCCAGGCACAGAGCTGAGAGACCATCGGGCTCAGACTGGGAGCTGCAAGGGGTCCAGTCCCCGAGGGTTCCATCCCCTCGGCCTGGAGACCAGTTCCCGACTCTGCTCCCGCCTGCGGAGCCCACTCTCCTGCCCTGCAGATTCCCGGTGGGCAGCGAGGCACTGCGGGCACCGACCCTCTGCCCCGGAGCACTCCACCGCAGGGTAGTCGTGTCGGGGAAGGAGCAGGGGAGAGGGAGAGCGGGGCCAGGGACAGGTGGGGACGCAAGGGGGACGGCAGAGGGATGGGCAGGAGGACGCAAGGGCAAACGCAGGAGCAGGCAAGGGCAGGCAGAGAGGGCCGGCAGGGGCAGGCAGGGACGAGCAGAGATTAGCCGGGGGTGGGGAGGCAGGGGGCAGGCAGGGGCTGGCAGGGGGCAGGCAGGGCTAACCAGTCCTTACCGACATAGAGGACCCCTTCCTTGGTCTTCTCGGCGGCCTCGGCCACCCCCTGCTTGGTCTTCTCAGCTGCGGCGACCACCCCCTCCTTGGCCTTGGACAAGCCCTTCATAAACACCTCCATGGCGGCTCTGCGGGGAGACGCCGCACGGCTTCACCCCGCGCCGGCCCCGCGCCCGCCCGCCCCGCG
>WAAE01026662.1:334514-346604 GCA_013400495.1 Nicator chloris
CCCCGCACCGCCCCCCACGGCAGCGGCGCCCCCCCGCCTTTCGCCGCCTCAGCCCCGCAGGCTCCTTTCCCCGCACTGCGCGGCACCTCGGGACAGTCGTTCTTCCCATCCCCATCACTCATCGTGATCCCACCCCACGCTGTCCCCAAGCTATTCTGTCCTGACCCACATCGCATCCTATCCTACCCTCTGCCGGTCACGTCTCCTCCCGTTCCTTGTCCCATCTCGTACCGATCCCATTGCTTTCCATCTGCAGGCTGCCTTACCCCATTCCATCCTTATTGCCATCCAACTCCCTCCACATTCCACCCTGTCCCTATGCCATTCCCATCCCCTTCTCGTCATGTCCTCTTCCCACCTCATCCCACCCCATTCCCATCCTACCACATCCAGTTCTGAACCCATCCCCTCCCCATCACATCCCCCACTCTCCCCATCACGTCCTGTCCTGACCCCATCCTCCCCATCCCATCCTATCCCTACCTTCCAACCTGATGCTATCCCACCCTCTCTGTGAACCATCCTGCCCTGCCCATACCACATCATGGTCACCACACATGGTGCCCAAGTTATACAATTCTACTCCCTCATCCTGATCCTATCCCACTCCGAGCCCTTGTCCTCATTCCACAGCTCCCTGCCCTAGAGAGGGATCCCCAGTCTCTGCTCCCCAGGAGGGGCAGGACCTCTCCGCAGGACACCACCCTCCCACCCCACCAGCTGCAGCTGGGATAGCTCCTTATCCCACCTGCCAAGTGGGTACTTAAGAGCCAGAGGCAGCCCAGGAGAGCCTGTGCTGGTCGGGATGGCTACAGGAGAGCAGGTTGGTGCTTGCCCTGTGGGCCAGAGAGGCTGTGGAACACAGTCAGCCCTGCCAGCCCTCGGGGTGCCCGGTGTGGGAGGTAGCTGTGGGGCTCCAGGCTCCCTGCTGGGGTGGTCACGGGGCTCTTCTGTCCCGCCTTCCTCTGCAGAGGCAACAGGAGCGACGCCGGCAGAGGGCTCGACAGCAAGAGCTGCTCCCGGCAGAGATCCTGGGCAAGCACCCCCTGCAGAACAGGTATGGGAGGCCTGGCCATGGACAGCTTCTCCCAGTACTGGGAGGGGTGTTCTGGGACTGGAAAGGGACTCCAGCAGGACTGAACACCCCATTTCCCCTCCCTCCCCAGGTGGGCACTGTGGTTTTTCAAGAATGACAAGAGCAAGATGTGGCAGGCAAACCTGCGCCTCATCACCAAATTCAGCACTGTGGAGGACTTCTGGGCGTGAGTGTCCATTGGGTGGGCACACCCAATGTGCCGCTTCTGGGGATGTTCTACTGAGGGGGGGGTCTGAGCCTGAGGCACCTATTCTCACTTGCTTCTATGTCACCATCTAACACAGGCTGTACAGTCACATCCAGCTCGCCAGCAAGCTCACAGCTGGCTGTGACTACTCCCTCTTCAAGGTACAATACCCCATCCTCAGAATCCCCCCAGCACCCAGCATTATGGGGGCACGCTGGGTGCTGGTAAGGCTGTCAGGATGCCTTGGCCATAAGGTGGGAGGAGGAAGTCTGGCTGGGTGTTCAAAGCACCCCAGGCCAGCTCTGGCCGGGTACTCGGCACCCCTGACTGTCCCCTTGCCCGCCCTTAGGATGGCATTGAGCCCATGTGGGAGGACAGCCAGAACAAGCGTGGTGGGCGCTGGCTCATCACCCTGGCCAAGCAGCAGCGGCACACCGAGCTGGACCGGTTCTGGCTGGACACAGTGAGTGCGCCCCTGCTCAAGGGTCCTGGATGTGGTGTTCCTCCTGCCCCAGGGCTGAGCCCCAGTGGGGACTGTCCCAGGCTCCCCTTCTCCTTCCCACAGCTGCTGTGCCTCATTGGGGAGATGTTTGATGAGTATAGCGATGAGGTGTGCGGGGCTGTCATCAACATCCGCACCAAGGGGGACAAGATTGCCATCTGGACCCGGGAAGCAGAGAACCAGGAAGGGGTCACCCACATTGGGTAATGCAGCTTCAGGGGAGACTGCACAGGGGAGTTAGGGCTCCCCCTGTTTGGGGGAATAGGCCCAATGGGAGAAGTGGTGCTGCCCTGTTCATGCATCCTCTTCTCTCCTCCAGGCGGGTCTACAAGGAGCACCTGGGCCTGTCACAGAAGGTGGCCATTGGGTACCAGGCTCATGCAGATACAGCCACGAAGAGCGGCTCCCTTGCCAAGACCAAGTTTGTGGTGTGACTGCGGGGAGAGTGGGGAGCTGCCTGTGGAGTCCCCATGTACTCTCTCACAATGAATTTCTGCATCTGAGCATGGTCTGTGTCTCCAGGGCTCTTGGCAACTTGGGATGGCTCCTGTTTGTTGGGGAGGTTTCCTGGGAGGGAGATGATGATGATGTGCTATATCCTGGCCCCTCCATTCTGGGTGAGCAGGGCCAGGAGCACAGAGATGGCATTGCTATACACTTGGGACACTGCGCATGTCCCCTTACCTCCCCTAGAGCCTGGGGCCAGTGCTCTTCTCCCTGAGGCTGTGGGGGTATTTCCTGTGTTTTGGGGAGCCCTGGATAGCTCCCAGAAGGATGCTATTCTGTTCTCCCCTGGCCAAGACATGGGCACAGCTCACTGCCCTACAAACCTGGGCATGGGAGGGACTACTGAGGCCCAGCTCTTCTGGGTCAGCTCAGCCTGGGGAGCTGGTCCACTTTTCTCCTAAGTCCCTGCACATCTGTGGGACATGGGTCTGCCTTCTCAGGAAGATCAGTTTCCCAGCTGAGGGCTGGCAGTGTCCCTGCAGGGTGGGTGTTGGGCTGCAGCACAGCATTGTCCCCGTGCTGCATCCCCTCCCGTAGACACTTGCAGCGTAGGTGCTATGAAGTTCATTTTCTTCTCAAGGTTTTGTTGGTGCCAGACCTGCAGGTTCACAGCCTCAGTCTTTTGAGCCCTGGGACTTGGCTGCCTCCTCCTTTCCATGGCTCATGTCTTCTGTTGTCCCTTCTGGTGGTCCTGGCCCCCCATACTCTCTTCCAGACCCACGCCACACTGTGTCCTTAATCTTTTATTTGTGTATTTGAGTGTTGTATCTGTGCTTCCCTGCCTAGTCAGAATCTAGAGGTGGAGCTGTCTGCGCACCTCCTGACAGTGCCAGCTGCAGTTCTACCCTCACTACAGCTCCCATCCAGGAGTATCCCCCATTCTCTCCAGCAGCACCCAGGCTCCATCTCAGCCCAGGGCTGCACTTTGTCCAGGGTCACATGTCCAGCCCATCCATGCCACCTTATCAGCCCAGAGCCAGGGTTGTTTGTCCCCTGCTGTGATGGCTCAGTGCTGCCTTGCCTGCAGACAGGCTCTGCAGAGACCTGGTCCTGCACAAGGATGAAGTATTGACCACTCTGCTCTTAGAGCTGGTTGTGACCTGTCTGGTCACAGCTTGACAGGCAGCTGATGTGGCTGTGTCACCCAGGGTCTCGACTGCCTGCAGTGCAGCCTGCTCAGCCTTGCTGAGCCCTGCACTACCCTGGGATGCTGCCATGGCTGCAGAGAGCTGTGTCCCTGGGACTCAGCTTTGCATCAGCCTTGCAGCTCCCCGAGGGCAGTGCAGGGCCCTCCACCACCCAATATTGCTCCTATTCCAGGCAGATGATACTAGAGACTGAACACAGGAGCTCATCCCTGGCAGGCAATGTGTCAGGCCATGTCCCTGTGTCCTTGCATCGTGTGATGGCTTTGAGTGGGTCATTTCTCTCTGCAGATGCAAGGGCAACAGCACTGCACTGCCCTCCCCGGTAGGGCAACGGGGCTGGGGAGGCAGCAGGACTGGGATGAGGGGATGCAGTATGGGGGGGTAGCAGCCTGGAGTGGGGGTGCTGCCGGTGGCAGGACTGGGATGCGGGCATGCGGTATGGGGGGCAGCACCCCAAACAGGGGATGCTGCAAGCAGAGGATCAGGGGGTGGCTCTGTCTGCCTTGCCCACTGGTCCCGCAAGGGCACCGCGTGCCGGCAGCCCGAGTGCTGCGTGCACTGCCTGTACCGCCGGTCCCTCGCCACGCGATGGTGCCGCTCGCCCGGCCTTGGCCAGCTCCGGCGCGGCAGGGATGGCAGCCTGCCCTGGCTGCGGTGGGGCCCCTGTCTGCCCTGCCTTGCCTACGTTTGGGTCCCTGCCTGAAGTGGGGTCACAGAGCTACCCCGGCCGCCCCTCACTCCGACCCCCCGCCGCCCTAGAAGGAGAGACAGGCAGAGCCACGCGTTGGGCTGGCAAAGCTGAAGCTGGAGGAGGGGTTCCTGAGACCCCCTAAAACGCCCCGTTAATGCCCTTCCGCAGCAGTGACAGCATCAAGTGTGTGAGAGGAAGGGGTTGTCTGTCCCTTCAACCTACTGCTCTGTCTCACATGGCCCTGTCATCGCCCCTCACCTAGCTCTAGAGCTGAGCCCCCTGCAGCCAGGCTGTCCTTGTCCCCTTATCCCAGCAAGGGCGTTGTGCTCATGAAGTGCCCTTGCCCCGTCACGTCACAAGGCCAAGGTTAACTGGGGCAGGAGGGGGTGCAGAGGCTGCTGCACTGCTGTGGTTCATCTCCATTCTCATGCAGCCACTGTGGGATTTCATTTGATTGGAAAAATAATAGGAGCCATTTATCTCCATGGCTTTATGGGTTCCCATCAGCCCTGCAGCCTAGCCAGGCTGGGGGGCTGGCAGTGCCCACCCAGAGCCTGCCCTTTGGGGACACAATGACCTTCATTCTCAACTTTTGCACCCCACAGTCCCTGTCTGAGGGCCAGAGGGTGCTGGGGGCCACAAAGTCACCCCCTGGGTGGGCACAGCAGTTGCCAGGAGCCACACAGCGAGTACAGCAGTGCCAGGGCTGCCTCCGGCCTGTCTCATGCTGGGCAGCTGTCCCAGCTGGCAGCCGAGCTGGCAGCCCTGTCAATAATAATAATTAAAAATTAATACTAATCAAAAGGGAGAGGCAGATGGCAGCAGACATGCGGCAGGGCTGGAGGTGGGGGTGGGAGGCACAGCAGACAGAGGGGCCTGCAAGGACAGGGGTGGGGGGGCCAGGAGTGCTGTGGGGTCTGGTGGGGATGGGAGGTGCAGATTAAGGGACACACGTGGCACAAGAGGGGTGCGAGATATGGGGCTGGAGTTGCTGTGGAGTACAGCAGGGGTGTGGATGGACTGTGCTGCTGCAGGGATGGGGTCCTATGTCCCCCTTTCCATGCAGGGGGTGTGGGTCAGTGGTGCTGGGTGCCCATGGTGGGTCACCTTGCCAGCTGCTGGTGTGCAGCCATGGCCAGGCACTGCCAGTCCAGCTTCTCCCTGAGCCACCAGCTCTGGCAGCAAGGACAGATCCTGCCTCCAGCCCCTGGCACGTGTCTGGTGCAGGCACCCATTCTTGCAACCACTGAGTGCTGCAGGGTTAAAATCCCCCAAATAACTGGGGAAGGAGCTGCTGGCTCCGTGCAGGGTGCGTGGGCCGGGGAAGAACAGGCAGCGCTGGCTCACTGCGGGAGTGGGCAGGCAGTGCGGCTGCCAGTGCTGAGACTGTGCCACGCTGTTCCCGCAGTGCCTGAGCTCACCTGCCTGCCCCATCACCCAGCCAGGGGCCACGGGGTGACTCCGGACCTTGTAGGAGAGGTGTGGGTACACAGAGGACTTAAATCCTGGCTACTGCCAGCATCCCCCTGCATTCCTACACAGGAGCTCCCCGTGCCCTCCCTGCCAGGCCCTGGAAAGGGCACAAGCTGCACCGACCCTGCATTCAGAATCCCTGTGGTATGCAAGGAGGGGTACCCAGGGTGAGGGGTACCTACAGCACACCGTTCCCATGACAACCTCCCGGCAGAGACAGCAGTCGGTGCGGGAGATGCGGGAGGCGAGGGGCCTGTGGACCCACCGGGCATGGGCTCCCACACCTGGCAGGACACAGTGGGGCACAGCAGAGGGGTACACCTCTGGTTCTTGCTCCCACGCTCAGGCTCTGCCTGCTCCATCCTGTTTCTTGCAGCTTGGGACAGGCAAGCATGACACTGCTGGTGCTGGGCTGCTGCCCTGCAGCTGGTTTGCACGGTGGGGAAGTGGTTAAGTGCCTGCAGGGTCGTCCCCAGTGCCAGCAGCAGAAGCAGCAAAGACGGGGACAGTATCTCCTGCCCTGTGCCTGAGGGAGCCTGTACCTGAGAAGGGTCCTTTGCTGTCACTTCTCATCTGGGTGGATACCAGGCTCTGCAACACGGCTGAGCACTCTCCTTCCCCGCAGGGACGGGCTGGCACTTCTTGCTTGGCAGAGGCAGGCGGGGGGAGTTGTCGGGTGGGATGGGGACAGGGACAGGAGCTGTGTGGCCACAAACCTGCAGGCATGTCTGCAGCACGGGGCTGTGCAGGCAGTGCCACCACACCTTTGGGGTGTATTCTGGTGGTCCTGTATCATGGCCTGGGTGCCCCCCAGATGGCTGGCACGTGCCCACAGAGCTTTTCCCTCCCCGAGTCACCGTGTCCATGGTGTCCCTGAGACTCTGGTATTGCCCCTGCCCACAGCCCCCTCCCCCAGCTCCCACAGTGGATGCCACCAGCTCCGAGGAACCACCCTGCACGTCCGTGGACACAGATGCATCCAAACGTTTGCACCCCCACGTCCTCACAGCCACTCTCCCGGTTCACAGGGGAGCAGGTGTCGGCCCTGAGGCTGCCGGGACACAGGGCACTGGGCAGTGCCGTCGGTGCCTGTCCTTTCCCTTCTGGCCCTGTGCACCCTCGTGTGCCCTCGCAAGGGGTTGATGATGCTGCACCCACAGCCACCCCCTCTCGCGGGGCCGGGGGCTGCCAGGCTCCTTGTGTGCCACAGCTCTGTCTGGGAGGGCTGGAGTTTCCCGGGCGGTCGATGTGCCCATCGATCCCGCGCAGCTCTGCCGGCTGCTCTCCCACCGCCCTGCTAATTAATTGTCTGCTGCTGCTGCTGTGGGAGTGCTGGGCATGGGGGTGCTTGGGCTGCCTGCACCCTGCCTGTCAGCACAGGGACTTTGCCCCACACATGTCAAGGAGCCAGCACCCACTTCAGACCCACCCCACCCATCTGTACCACAAAGTTGGGGCTCTGTGTCAGGCTGGGGATGGGACTGGGAGGCCCCGGGCAGGGTGAGGGATACAAGGGGTGTGCAAATGGCCACTTGCAGCCCACTGTCTGCCCATGTCCGGAACAACCTCACACTGTTCACAGCTGTGCCCACCCCAGCCTGCGCCAGTCCCCAGCCTGGTGTGGGGACAGGGACTCTGTGCCAGTCTGTAATGAGATTTCTGCTTGGCTGCTTGGATAGAAAATCCCAGCCAGAGGATGTGAAAATTCTCCAAGCCCCAGCAACCTCCTGACCCTGCCCAGCCCAGAGCATACAGGGGTGTCCCTGCCCCAGCACTCACAGTGCTCCCAAGGGGGCATCAGCACCAGCTCCATCCAGAAGGACTCACGGCACTGCTTGGCGTGTGGCACCCATGGGATGTGCAGTCCAGAGGCTTCTCTACATATTCATCCCACTGCTCCCTGTCCCAGCCCGCACTGGCTCTGGTGCAGCCTCCCCATGCCCAGGCTGGGGGTGCCAGGTACACCCTTGGGGACCCCAAGCTGCATGCCAGCACTGTGCCCACTCTCCTGTCATCCTGGGTGCCAGCATCTGCGTCCCAGTGCTGCCAGATGCCGATTCTCTGTGGTGAGGTCCTGGCACCCTAGTACTGTGTCTGCAGAATTTGTGCATGCAGGGTGGCACCACGCTGTTCTTCTGGCCACCTTATTTTCCCCCACAGCAGCAGCAAATCCATCTCCTCAAAACGTGGGGAGTGACTCTGTGGGTGCTGGGGGCTACAAGGAATAGGCTGTGCCCAAAGGGCTTTGCTACGCATCCTAAAGGAGCCCTTCCCACCCCCAGCACAGTGTGCCGTTAATCTACTCTTGCAAATGGCTAATTTTGAAAATCCTCTTATCAGAATTAGGTCCTTAACATCCGTATTTATTTACTTTTCATTTTCATAATCTTTCTGCTCCTTGTGTGGCTGGGGTTGTTCTCACTGGCTCAATTTCTGAGCAGGATGACACCTGGGACGTCCCACACTGTGCCACGTTATCCCAAGCCAAGCTATCCCATGCCATGCTGTGCTATGCCATGCTCTGTCACCTGTCTGTTATACAGCACACGTGTTCCTCACACCTTTGGCTCTGCCAGTGACACCATCAGCACCAGTGTCCCCTCCCCACTGGAACAACCTCCTGTCCCATGCCCCACACAGCCCAGTCCCTGCCTGGCGCCAGGGCAGCCACATCTTGCCCGTGGGTCCCTGCATTATGCATTGTTTATCCGTCAGCACCTTCCCTGTTTGTAACTCAATTAAGCAGGCGCGGTTTTGCTAATACAATGGTGTTTAATATTCGGCTTCCTTAAATACCGCAAATGGATAGGGAGGCAGCGCATGGGCAATCCATTATACATGAGCTCAAACATCTACTTAAATATTTGATGGGAGTTTAGAAAATCTCAGGGCTGGCCTTGCCCGTGGCTGCCAGGGCTGGGCAGGAGGTTGGGCACAGCACAGGCAGGGGGCTTGCCAGGCTCTGCAGTGGTGGGACCAGCCTCACTTCAGCTGGCCCAGACAAAAGTGGCACCTGGGGCATGTGGTGAGAGGTGAGCAGTGCCAGGGAGGTGACATCTCTAGGGAGCTGGCAGCTGCAGCCCACAGAGCCTGGTTGTACCACTGCTCACCAGGTGATGCCCTCCCTCCACCTCCACCATAATCCAGTCTTTTTCAGAAGAAAGCCCTGACACAATGGCTGTGGCACGTGGCTGAGCCATGACCGTGGAACACTGGAGAGGAGAATTAATTTTTAATTCCACCTTAATTACTCTGAGTAATAATCCATTTACAGCACCCAATGGGACCGGTGTTTCTGGCATCCCCCTGGGGCTCACAGGACACCCAGATGCTGAGTGTGTAGGGTTGAAGGCACTGGGCCAGCCAAGCAATCTCCTCCTCAAAGACTCTGATTCCCATGACTGCCCATGTGCTGCAGCCCCTCACACCACCCTGGTAGGTGGTCAGGGGTCCCAGATGCCCCCACAGGCATGAGCCAGGCAGACATTGACCCTTGGCAGCAGGACTCAGGGCTCTGGCAGTTGTAGAGCAGGATCTGGCTCATCCATCCCCTCAGTTTCTCCTCAGCAAGAAGGAAGGCAAGCAGAATTAAAAGTGATCTCCCCAATCTGTATTAATTAGAGTTTATTCATTCATCAGTGCACCCTGCCACTTCTCCACTGATGACCCAGCCGTGCTGGCCTGCAGTGCAGGAGGGACATGCAGGGTGACATCACACAGCCTTGGCATGGCACCTCCATGGCACCAAGCAGCACCTGCACATGGCAAGGGGAGCTGAGAGAAGCTGAGGCTGGACTGGGCACCACCAGCACCACCGGCTGGGCACTGGGACAGGGAGGATGCAGTGGGTGCCCAGGGGGTGGGAGTGTTGTTGCCGGCGCAGTGCCAGGAGCAGGAGCTGGAAGCCATCCCGGGAGAGAGGTGCAAGGAGCAGATGGGGCTGGCATCGCACTGGGACCCCCAGCCCCCTCCCCACCACGCTGCCCCAGGGCAGCACCATGCTGGGTGCCCACCTTGGGTGCCATCTGCACTGGGTACCCCCACCTTGCCCTGCCCTGTTGCTTGCCTGGGGGGTTTGGCCACCATAGGAGCCCGAGCTGGGGGTCCTGGCACTGTGGGGGAGCTCTCCCCGGTTCCCATGGCAGCCCCCCGGAGCTCATGTGCAGAGCGGTGACTTCAGCAGGAGCAGATGGAGCCGCAAGGAGTAAAAACATCCTGTTTCCATGCAAATGCCATCAGTAATAACGAGCCAGCCTGAAGGAAGGTTGTTATTGCTGCGCCAGAGATCTGCCCACAGGAGCTGGGGGTCTCCTTTGCCACTGGCCCCCGCCAATGTCCAGGCAGGTGTCCTGGGACTCGTGGATCTGCCTGGGGCAGCACGGTGGGATGAAAATGGGCACCCACCGGTGTCACCCCACAATCGCTGCCCTACCTTTGTGCATGGCTGGTCCAGGGCTGCATTGGCACAGGAGGTCCCGGGAGGTGTGTGATGATGGGAGATGTCTCTGGCCTGGTCCCAGACTGGTGCTGGCAGTGGGCTTGGCTCTGCCTGGCACTGCCAGCATTGCGCTGGGGTGGAGGGAGGCCACGACACAGCTGGTGCCACTCGGGAGAGCCGCGCTGGCTTCACACACGCTTCAGCTCTTGAAGGCATCAGAGCAGTTGTTAATTGTTCCTGATGCCGCTAATGTAATTATTGCTGCACGACGCTGGGAGCCACTGCCCGGCCCCTACTGCTGGGGACAGGGCTGCTCGGCACGACTACCACAGGCTTTGGCTGCCACAGGGTTTGGGGAGCACCCCGGGCACCCCAGTACAGCCTCAACCTCCTTTGACCTTTGCCTTTTGCCCACATTGCAACTGCCCACTAGTGACAGCAGTACAGCTTGTGGGCACCTTGGCAGGGTGCAGAGAGGGGACAGAGAGGGAAGGGGCCACATCCTGCAGCCACATCCCCTGGGAGAGGCCAGTGTGGCTGAGCATGGGGCCAGACCACCGTGTATGGCAGTAAGGTGGGGCCCCACAGGTCACCTACAATGCCGCCAAGATTGTGGTCCCTCTTCTGTGGCATTTCCCGTGGGGTGCCAGGCTGGGCTGAGGAGTATCCCTGGGCATCACCTGGTGGTGCAGCAAGGGCTGGGGATAGAGTGGGGTGTGGAGGGGAGATGAAGCACGTAGTAGGTGTGAGCTGCCGGGGGTTGTCCCGAGGGGTGCAAAGCCCGCGGGCGTCCCGGAGAGGGGGAGTGACGCCGTGCCAGGGGATGCGCCGTGCCCGGGGGGGATGCAAGCCGGGGGAGCCGCGCTGCGCTGCGCTCGGGGACGGTGCGGATCCCCCGTGCCGGCTCGGGTGTGTGCAGAGGCAGGGGGTGCAGTGCCAGCGGGGGGAGCGGTGCCGGCGTTGCGGGCGGGGGGCGGCGGCGGGGGCGCGCCCAGCTGTTGCGCCGTCCCTTCCGCGGGCGGGTCCGCGCTCCCGCCCCGCATTGGCGGCGCCCGGGCGAAGCGGAGCGGCGCGGCGNCCGCTGCCGCCGCTGCGCCGGGGCCGCTCGGTGCCCTGCTCGCCGCTGCCCTGCTCGCCGCCGCCGGTGAGTCACCGCGCGCCTCCCGCGGGCATCGCGCTCTGGGCGGGAGGGGGGACCGGCGGCGCGGCGGGGACCCGGCACCAGGATGGGCGCCGGGCAAGGTCACCCGGGGAGCGGCGGCGGGTGGGCGTCCTGCGGGACGCCGGTGCCCTGCCGGGGACGGGGGCCGTTCTTTCGCCGTGCGGGATGCCCGCTGCCTGTGGGAGGTTCGGGTGCTGGTGGGGCGCCCTCCCGGACCGGAGATGTGCCCCCCGCCCCACGGCGGACACTGCCGTCCCTCGCTCCTTGCCCAAGCGTGGCCGCACACGCGTGTCCCGCCGGCACTGCCCCGGACGCTGCCCGCACTCGGGGGCTGGCGCTCCCCGCCACGGCTGCGCTCCCCCGGGGCCCTACCAGCGCAGGGCAGCGGTGTCCACAAGGCACCTGCCCCACGCGTGGTGTCCCTGCCCCACGCGCAGCATCCCTGCCACTGGCACAGTGTTCCTGTCGCTGCCATCACTTGGCCGGGACAAGGGGGACCGCGGTGAGGGGATAGCCCGGAGGGTGCTGTCACGCCGCGGGGGTGCGCGTGGGTGGTCGTGACGCGGGGAGTATGCGGGACTGTATCTGTGGTGCTGCAGACGCGGACGGTCCGGGGCACGGCTGCCCCCGGCAATGCCACCTCGGGCAGGACCCGGCGGGAGCAGGAGAGGCCGGGTGGACCCTCGGGGCTTGGTCGCTCCGGTGGCCGGTCCGTGGAGTCGGCGGCCGGGAGTACGATGGGTGCCCGGTGCTGGTGGCCGCTGGCAGGTGTCACGGCAGACGGGAAGTGGCGGCTCCAGACAAAGGACCAGGCTGGGGGCGGGGAGCTGCGCGAGGCTGGACGTGAGCTCTGCGGGGGGTCCGGGGGGGGGGGGGGGGGGGGGGG
>WAAE01026662.1:346662-363965 GCA_013400495.1 Nicator chloris
GGGGCGGGGGGAGACTCCCCCTCTGCGCCCGAGGGTCCAGGCCCACTGACCCTCCACCCACCAGCGGAGATGTTCCCTAGCATGGTTTCAGTGCGTTGGTGGGCACGGCAGACACCCAGAGGGGCTGCAGCCCCAGTGCTCCCCGCAACCGTCTGGGCATCCCCAGGGACCCTGCGTTCCCAGCATGGCCCCGTCTGCAGGGGGATGCTGCAGAGACAGTACGGTGGGTGGGCACCCCTTGGGTGCAGGGGACCCTATATGGAGGGTGCTGTGGGTACCGAACCCCAGCTGGGCATGGACCACAGCTGTTCCCATGGCACCTGTGGGAACTGTGAGGATGGATGGAGATGGGGGGCAGAAGGGTAGGGGGTGTACTAGAGCACCCCATGCCAGCCCTGTGACAGGAGCTGTGAGGAGCCCGGAGGTGCCAGCACCGGCTCGGGCAGTGTGGTGTGGTGCTGGTCCCCATCACTTGTTTGGCAGGCAGCTCACAGCCGGTCGTGGCGTGACTGAGCCCAGTCACCTGCACAGCCACTCCTTGGCACAAACGGGGCAGGGCTGGGCCTCTGCTCCAGCCTGGCAAGGCACGGCACAGCACGGCACAGTGTGGCATGGCACGGCTCCCCTCACTAGGGTCATCAAGCCACAGGCTGGGGACAGCAAACCCAGGTGTCCAGGCAAAGGGCCCCTGTCTGCTGCTGGAGCAGCATCCCTGGTTGTGGGCTGCCCGTCCACTGGTGCCTGCAGGGGAAGGGGGAGAACAGCAGCAAGGACTGGGGGTCACCCATGGGCAGCAGTGAGGGGCGAGCTCCCAAGGTGGAGGGCTGCCCTGCTCAGCTGCTGCACTGGCAGGCAGGCAAGGGCAGAGGGGCAGGGTTCTTCCCAAGAGCTGCCCCAGGCTCAGCTGTGCTGTGGGCCCTTCCCCTTGGCATCGTTGCAGCCAGTGCCAGGTCTTAGCACATCTTCTGCCCCAGCCCCACAGCGGCTCCTGCTCCAGCTTCTCTGGTCGGGGCCATGGACTCTGCTCTAACCGTGCACGAGCAACATTGCGCTGCTGACTTCAGTGGGCTGCAGGAACCCTGGGCTCCAGCAGACAGTCCCCATCCTCTGCACTCCACAGCCTGATGCCCCACAGCCTGGCATCCCAGGTCATTGCATCATACAGCACCCTACAACCTGTGCCTGGCTGGGCACTGGTGGCTCCGTGGGGCAGGCAGGAGTGCAGGGTGGTGGGCAGGGCTGGCGTGCGCCGGGCACCGGGAAGCTGCCGTGCTGGCTGTCAGCATGAGCACGCGGCAGACGCAGCCTGCCCAGGGCTGTTTGTTCTGGCTCAGTGCCACGCGGGGCTGGCACTACATCAAACCGTGTGGAGCCTGGCAGGTGCTTGCGGGAGGGAACCGAGATGCTGACGGTGCCACCAGGGGCTGGGCACCCCTGGAGTCACTGTGAGCACCTCACAGCCTGGCCCACCCGGGTGGCCAGCAGCACACGAGACCACCCTGTTATTGATGCCGGTGCCCAAAGGATGTTGGCATGGGGACTGAGTGCTGTACGTGTCTCACTGTCCCCTCTTCCCTGTGCCCAGGGGTGCACCCTCCATGCCAGCACTGCTCTGTCAGCACAATCGCTGGTCCGTGTATTGCATGTCTGCCCATGGGAAGGCTGAGGTGGGCTGGCTCCAGACTGGGCACACTGAGACCCTGTCCTCATCCAGTCAGTCCCAGTTGCCCAGTACCCCTTGGCTCTGCCTGCTCTTCGAGTGCTGCTCCTGAGGGGTTGTCAGGCAGGTTGCTCCTCACAGGCCCCCAGACCCTGCTCTGCCGGGGCTCCTGCAGGATGGCGTTCTCAGCTCCCAGGTCCCTCAGCCAGCCCTTGCTGCTATAGGGTTGTGAGGTGCCAGGGTTGCCGTCACCACTAGGTGACAGGGGAGAGACTGTGGGCCCTGGCACCTGGGACTGTTGTCCCCTGCCCTTTCCAGTGGGATGCAGGACTGAGGGTGACCTTGACACTCCTCCCGGTGGGGCCAGGACTTGGCCAGAGCTTTTACGTCTCACTGTCAGTTAAAGGAGAACCAGGAAACCTACTCAGCTTCCCAGGATTGAGACCCTAGCGACAGTTCCTGCATGTTGCACTGGGCCAGTCTTGTGTCCCGCACCATCCTAGTGCTAGACTGGGCTAGGGGACACCCTCATCCTCCACTGACCACGGGAGCCCTTCTCCATGCCGTGCTGCGGAGAGGGGCTGGCAGGTCTTGGCACAAGTCCTGCCAGCACAGCGGGTCTGGGGTCTGTAGGGCTCTCCAGCTACCCAGAGCTGGTCGGGAGCATGTCCCCTCTCAGCCCCGGCTCTGTGTGTAGCTGGGGATGAATGCCCAGCACTGGATGCCGGGGCTGGTAGCCCACAAACAGGCAGAGGTGGTCCTTGGGGAGAGGCTGCCACCCCCGGCTGTCTTTGGTGGCACTGGTACCATTGTCCTCAGACCACTGGCATGATGCAGCCTGGGTCATGTGCGGGCACAGCCAGGGTGTGCAGCCCTGGGCGGGCACTGGGAGCCGTGCCCGCCCTGGCACATGCTAGTTGCATGTAATGGGGAGAGCAGTATCAGCTCAAATCCGTAATTAGGCAGCTCCATTGTCATGCAAACCCGCCTAATTCATTCACAACCAGCACCCGCTTCATCAGCGCCCAGACGCTGCCAGGCATTCACCGGGAGTCAGACACCTCCACCCAGCCTCCCACATGGCCATAGGGCTGGCACACGTGGGCCACATGCCTGAGGGGCCCGGGCAATGGCCAGCTTGTGGGGACACGCCAGAAAATTTGGGACACGGTCCCAAGGCAGGCGGGGGCACCCCAGCGGACACGGTGCCCATTGGAGAGTGGAGGCCACGTTGGCATCATGTGCCCATAATCGCATGGTCCCCAGTGCCCAGCACGCACCAGGCTGGCCAGGAGCCAGGTCCTGCTGCCCAGCACTGGCATCCGACCCTGCTGGCTCTCTGCCCTGGCACCCGCCTGGCATTGCTGTGGGACTGTGTGGGGTGGAGAGGTGGGTGCAAGGGAAGCATTTGCCAAAGTCCTGATGCCCCAAGTGAGGGCTGGAGCAGCTGGGCAGTGCTGGGCAGTGCTGGGTGATGCTGTGGCCGACGGCTGGGGTGGTCTCCCAGAGACAACACCAGCTCATCATGGCCCAGAGCCAGCCTCTCCCAGCAGGATGGTATCCAGCTCAAAGCCTCAGAGGAGCTTTTTGATTGTGGCGAGTTGTGCCAGTTCCCTTCTCTCCGCCCTGCAGAGAGCAAAGTGCCAGCGACGGGGACCCCTGCGTGCAGGGTTGGCACCCCCAGGCTCCCCTGGGAACAGATGGGCACCCTCTGCCCTACCCCTGATGCCCACCCTTCCCTCGTTAAGGCCGGAGCAATCAGCAGCAATTACAGCTTTAATTACCTGCTGCTGGGGCCGAGCAGGCAAAGTGTGAGGAAATCTTTCATGTTAATGGTGTGCCAGACCTGGCACAGACACGATGGATGGGGCACCAGCTGGGAGCGAATCTGCCGGTTGCAAAGCCCACGGGGATTCGGGGAGGTCCTCGGAGGGGCACAGTGGTGGAGGCAGGTGGTGGCACTGAGGTCCACATGCTGCTGTGGGGACCCCAAAGTGGCAGCAGCAGGCAGGGGAGCATGCAGGGGGTGGGGGCAGAGGGAGGATGGGGTGGGATGCCCCATCGGGGGTGGCTGATGTGGTGGGCAGCAGTGTTCAGACAAACCCGTGCCATTGGAGCGCTGTCCCACTGCAGGCAGCCACCTGTTCCCTCCTAGGGGCAGCTGTGCCACGTGGGCACCCACTGGCCGTGCCGGTGCTGGCGCTGCCGCAGCCACCGGCGGGCAGCCTCTCCTCGCCAAGAACACGCTGACCTTCTCAGTGTCTCCCCGCTGCAGGCACAGAGGCACCCACCAGGCTGCTGCCGGCGCCACTGGGGACTTTGGCACCGTCACCCAGGAAGGATCAGCCCCTTGAGGACCAGAGGGACCATACTGAGGCACTCACTGGAGCCTGATGTGTGCTTTCTGGTCCCCCCACCAAATTGGGCAGTGCAGTGTCCCGCGGTCTCTCCTTAACCAGTAACACCAGTACACCTGGTGTTTCTGCTGCTGGGGGGCCCAGGTGCTACGGTGAGAGGCTGTGTGACCACCTGGGGTGGCAGGAAACAGGGGGAGCTCTGTACGGCAGGAGCAGCTGGGGGTCCCACAGTGCTGTGATGAAGGCAGGGGCCGGTGCCCAGAGCTCAGAGCGGGCTGTCCCCATCCCCTCTGTACTCTGAGGTGGGTGTCACAGACTTGTTCCCCAGCCCACTACCCTTCCCCTCCATCAGGCACCACTCGTTAGCCCACGTGTTGGGGGGGATCATTGATATTAAAGCCCTGCTTAATGCACTGACTTTACTGGCTGAGATTTATCGGCGCTGGAGCAAACTGTGCTCCCAGCCACCTCTTTGGCTGCAGGCAGAGCGGCCGAGGCTATGCCCTGCCACAATGAGGGGGCGGCGAGGGGTGTTTGGAACCCAGCGCCCCCCCACCCCGTCCGCCTGTTCCCCGTCCCCGCCGAAGTTGCCCGGTTCCCTTTGCCAAGGTGACATAAGCATCTCGCCTGTTTCCATGGCAACGCAGCGGCAGGTGAGCGCGACGCGGATGCGGGAGCCGGCACGCGCCACGTGGGGGGCCGCTGCCCACAGGGCGCCCACGCTGCGCCCGCACCCACGGGCTGGGGGTGCCACGCTGTGGGGGGGCCCACAGGACGCGGGGGGCCCGCAGTGCGTGGAGGTGGCTGCAGAGTGAGCGGCACCAATGGGGTGCAGGGTGCCTGTGCTGTGGGGAGTGTCTGTGGTGTGGGAGATGCGCACGCTGTGAAAAATGTCATGTGGCACCCAGACCACAGTCCCCCTGCTCCCTCACGGGGCTCCAGGCCAGCTCCAGCCTCCTGGCTGTGCCTCACCAGTGCCTGGCACAGTGCTCAGCAGCAGGACATCCAGGGCTGGGCAGCACCCCGGCTCTGCCACTCACTGCACGTCCCCAGCTCTGTTTGCTCTCCATGCTCAATCTGCCCCCCGCTTGGATGGGCAGCTGGGGGGGCTCCATACCCATCCTGCCTCCTCCATGCCTTGCTGTTGGTCCCAGGCTTCCTGCGCACCTCCACTCAGCCGTGATGGATAGACACGCAGCTCGGCAATTGCTGTACTCATTTCACGTGTGATTAAAAAGCTGGTCCCGCAGCACAGTTCACCCGGCGCGTCTGCCACAGCCGCCCGGGCAGGAGGCAGCCGCGATGCTGTGCAGCAGCAAACATGGCATTTTATAAATAAATTGGGTTTATTTACCCAGAGCCCACGTGCCAGCACGGGTAGTGCAGTGTGGGCACCCGGGGTGCCCGAGCAGCAGGCACAGCGGTGGGACCCGCGGGTGATGCGGCGAGCTGTGCCGCAGCCGGCACAGGGACAGCACCGCGACGGGGACCGCAGCGCCTGTCCCTGCCGTGACCCCCGGGCCGGCCCCAAGCTGCGGCTGGGGGGGTCGTTAAACCAGTGAAATATGAAATGCCTGTATATCCCCGACAGGAGTTTTAATTAAATTAATTGCCAGTGACATTGTAAAAGTGCTGATGGGGTAATAACTGGCGCGTTATGGTCGCCGTTTATCTTCCCCGCGTAAATTAGCTGCCGCACCTTGCCCGTCCCGGCGGGCATCGCGGCGGGGTCGTCGACACCCGCTGCCCGGCTCCGAGGGGCTTGAGCCAGCTGGGGGAAGCAGCAGGGCCTGGAGCCTCCCTGGGGGACTCAGGCGGGTCCCAAGGGACCCGAGTGTCACACGCATTCCCGTCAGGCAAGGGGCCGTGCCAGGCGGGAGCCAGCCGGGGTGGGCACAGGCAGTGGGGTCCCATGGGCACATGGGGAGTGGCTGGTGGTTGCCAAACGAAGGTACTTAATTACTGCGCATTCCATCCCATTTAATTGCTTATTAAATCCTAACCAGCCAATTAGCAGCAGCAATTACAGCTTCATTCAGTGACACAATCGCTATTTTATCGTTTGTTAATCAAATGCTTATTTAGGGCCCTGGTTTATTAACTCTTTCCACAGCAGGCACCGGCAGGGTGGGGGGAGAAGAGGCACCTGGCCTTGTCTGGGTTGGGGGATGTGGATATCGTGGCACTGTGCCATGTGTCATGTCCCTAGCACTGCTGTCCCCATGGGGGCATGTGTGTGCAGCACTGAGCCAGCCTCACCACCGTGGGGACAGCCAGTTCCCATGTGCCATGTAAGCGTGGGTGTCAGTGGCACGTGCCATGTCACCATCACTTGTCCAGCATCCCTGTGCCACTCTAGAGTGCAGCAGGGCAGGATATGGCCCCTGGTCAGTGCCTCACAGCAGGCTGGAGAAGGGGGTGGCAGTCGCCCCAGAGGCGTGAGCGATGGCCCTTGTTGGTCACACTACATTTCCTTTTCATTAGTGCTAAGTGTGGACATGAGGGATCGGCAAGGGTTCAGCAGGCACAGCCACTCCGTGGCTGCTTTCCCTGATGGATGGCAGGGTGGGAGAGGGCTGCTGCACTGCTGGTGGAGGGGACAGTGGGGAGGCACAGGACCTGGCATCTGGCTGTGCTGGCGTACCAGCCAGGGCATATTGAGGTGGCCGAGCCCCATCTCCCCACAGGTGCTCAGCAAAGCGCGACTGTGGCCAACCCAGCATCTGGTGCATCCCCGGACCTGCTGCCGCACTTCCAGCTGGAGCCGGACGATGTCTACATTGTGAAGAACAAGGCAGTGAGCCTGGCCTGCCGTGCCACCCCTGCCACTCAGATCTACTTCAAGTGCAATGGCGAGTGGGTGCACCAAGGTGACCACGTTACGCAGCATAGCACCGACCGCAGCACTGGTGAGCGCCGGCAGGAGGGGTGGTGCCAGCCCCACTCCTGGGAAGCCACGCGTGTCACTCTTGGCAGGGCTTGCATGGGGCTGGGGCCATGGGGACAGCTCTCACATGCCAGTGTGACGTGCCACTCTCTGGTCCCAGGGCTGCCAGTGATGGAAGTGCGCATTGAGGTCACCCGCCAGCAAGTGGAGAAGATCTTTGGGCTGGAGGAGTACTGGTGCCAGTGCGTGGCCTGGAGCTCCTCCGGCACCACCAAGAGCCAGAAAGCCTTTGTGCGCATTGCCTGTGAGTGTCTGCATGTGTCTGGACAGAGTCCGGGGCACTAGCCCCGGCCTCCCATCTCATCCCTGTTTCTCCCCAGATCTGCGCAAGAACTTCGAGCAGGAGCCGACAGCCAGGGAGGTCTCCATTGAGCAAGGCATTGTGCTGCCATGTCGCCCTCCCGAGGGCATCCCCCCCGCCGAGGTGGGTCCTTGAAGCTGGGCAGGACAGGATGTGGCTGAGGATACCCCTCTCCCAGGGTGATGATGTGTGTGATCCCAGGCAGGCACTCAGTGACCTCCCTGTGCCCTACAGGTGGAGTGGCTGCGCAACGAGGAGCTGGTGGACCCGGCACTGGACGCCAATGTCTATGTGACACCAGAGCACAGCCTGGTGCTGCGTCAGGCCCGCCTGGCTGACACCGCCAACTACACCTGTGTGGCTAAAAACATTGTGGCCCGTCGCCGCAGCGCCTCTGCTGCCATCACTGTCTACGGTATGGCCCCTCCACACCAGTCCTCACCATGCTGCCCTGGTGTTGCTCTCCCTGTCCTGTCCCTCCCTGCATCCCCTTAGCGGCAGGGGGCTGACAGGTCCCTCTCCACCCAGTGAACGGCGGCTGGTCGACGTGGACACAGTGGTCAGGCTGCAGCACCAGCTGTGGACGGGGCTGGCAGAAGCGGAGCCGGACATGCACCAACCCCACACCCCTCAATGGGGGTGCTTTCTGTGAGGGCCAAAATGTGCAGAAAACCGCCTGCACCACCCTCTGCCCAGGTATATGTCCTGCTCGGGGCGCTGCCACTGCCCCGTCGTGCCGATGCTGCACTCCCCACTGTGCCCATTGTGGTCCCTGTCCGCACCAGATGTCTTGTCCTCCAATTCCCCTGTGTGTCCGTCTCTGCCGGTCCCGGGGCAGGGAAGGGGGGTGGCAGCAGGGCACTGATCTCAAGCTGTGCCTGCAGTGGATGGTGCCTGGTCAGAGTGGAGCAAATGGTCGGAGTGCGGGGCCGAATGCACCCACTGGCGCAGCCGCGAGTGCTCGGAGCCAGCGCCACGCAATGGAGGCCGGGATTGTCATGGCCCCGAACTGGACACCCGCAACTGCACCTCCGAGCTCTGCACCCACGGTGAGCACGGTGGGGATGGCAGGGTTGTTCCCTGGGAGGGGGGACGGAGGGGTGACCATGTGTGCTGATGCCGTGCCCCACACAGCTGCCCCCGGCGCAGAGGATGTAGCACTGTACGTGGGGCTGGTGGCCGTGGCTGTGTGCCTGGTGCTGCTGCTACTGGTGGGGGTGCTGGTGTACTGCCGCAAGAAGGGGGGCCTGGACGCTGATGTGGCCGATTCCTCCATCCTTACCGCTGGCTTCCAGCCTGTCAGCATCAAACCCAGCAAGGCTGGTGAGTGAGTGTTGCAGGGACAGTGCACCCACACTGGGTTACGGTGTCCCTTGGACCTGCAGGTGGCCATACCTCCCAGGGGGTCTCTGGGCAGGGGCTGTCTGCCACAGGGCATCCCTGCGTGGGGTTCTGTGCGCTGTGGGGTCCCTGGTCTTGAGTTGATTCTTTGCCTTATGGGATCCCTGACCTAGGGACAGGGACTCTGTATCTTGGAGTCCCTGACTGTGGGGTCAGTGCTGTATGCCACATAGGATCAGATCAGATCCCTAGGGGTGGTGGCTGTTCCCTATGGGGTCCTCACTATGGGGCAGTGTGCCGCGTGCACTCTCAAGTTGGCTGTGCCCGTGCACCACTGGATCCCCTGTTTCTCCCTTGCCCCGGCGCCACGTTCGCTTGCTCTGTGCTGCAGACAACCCCAGCCTGCTCACCATCCAGCCAGACCTCAGCACCACCACCATGACCTACCAGGGCTCGCTCTGCCCACGCCAGGATGGCCCTGCCAAGCTCCAGCTGCCCAACGGGCACCTGCTGAGCCCTCTGGGTGCTGGACGGCACACGCTGCACCACAGCTCACCCGCCGCCGAGGGTGCTGACTTCGTGGCCCGGCTCTCCACACAGAGCTACTTTCGCTCCCTGCCCCGTGGCACCAACAACATGGCCTATGGCACCTTCAACTTCTTGGGGGGACGGCTCATGATCCCCAACACAGGTACAGCAGGGTGGGGATTCTAGAGCACTGCTCAGGCCAGGCAGGGTCCTCATGGGGCTCACCCCCTGCCTGCACCCTGATTCCCACTCAGGGATCAGCCTGCTCATCCCACCGGATGCCATCCCACGGGGGAAGATCTATGAGGTCTACCTGACCCTGCACAAGCAGGAGGAGGTGAGGTAGGTGCTGGGGCTGCAGGGGCATGGGGCTGTTGGAGGGGGTTCTGTCCCGACTCAGCTGCCCCCATCACTTCTCCAGGCTGCCTCTGGCTGGCTGCCAGACACTGCTGAGCCCCATCGTCAGCTGTGGCCCGCCTGGGGTCCTCCTCACCCGCCCCGCCATCCTGGCCATGGGGCACTGCGTGGAAGCCAGTGCTGAGAACTGGAGCATCCGGCTGAAGAAGCAGTCATGCGAGGGCACGTGGGAGGTGAGCAGGGGCAAGGGGTTTCAGGGATGGAGGAGGGACAGCCACAGCTGAGGTGCATCTCTGCCTGGGTGCCGCAGGACGTGCTGCAGCTGGGCGCTGAGCCGTGCACGGAGCTGTACTACTGCCAGCTGGAAGCGCAGGCTTGCTACGTGTTCACGGAGCAGCTGGGGCGCTTTGCCCTGGTTGGGGAGTCCCTCAGCATGGCGGCCTCCAAGCGCCTCAAGCTGGTTCTGTTTGCGCCGGCCGCCTGCCCGTCGCTCGAGTACAACATCCGTGTCTACTGTCTCAGTGACACCCAGGACGTCCTCAAGGTACCAGGTCCCCAGCCTGCCCATCCCAGCTTGGAGCGAGAGCTGCACTCCTGGTCTGTGGCATCTCTTGCCTGAATGCTGCTTGTGCTGGCAGGAGGTGATCCAGCTGGAGAAGCAGCTGGGAGGGCAGCTGATCGGAGCCCCCCGGGTGCTACACTTCAAGGACAGCTACCACAACCTGCGCCTCTCCATCCACGATATGCCCAGCTCCCTCTGGAAGAGCAAGCTCCTCGCCAGCTACCAGGTGAGGAGTCTGGCCAGTGTGTGGGGATGGGGATAGAGGTGTAGGGAGGTGTCCCTGCGACTCTGACACCCCCAGCTCTGTTCACCCTATGCAGGAGATCCCCTTCTACCACATCTGGAGCGGGCTGCAGCCCTTCCTGCACTGCACCTTCACCCTGGAGCGCCTGAGCACCAGCACCTGTGAGCTGGCCTGCAAGATCTGGGTCTGGCAGGTGGAGGGAGATGGGCAGAGTTTCACCGTCAACTTCAACATCGCCAAGGTGAGGGCAGGACTGGGCCACTCCTGGGGGTGGCCATAGGATTGCCTCACATCCCTTTCCCTCCCTGCTCATGCTCTCCCCTAGGACACAAGATTTTCAGACTGGCTGGTCCCCGACGAGGTGGGCACCCCGGCTCTGGTGGGCCCCAGTGCCTTCAAGATCCCCTTCCTCATCCGCCAAAAGATCATCAGCAGCCTGGACCCACCAGGCACACGGGGAGCCGACTGGAGGACACTGGCACAAAAACTCAACCTTGACAGGTAATGCAGACGGAGGAAAGTGCTCGGGATGGGGTGGCATGGTGGATGGGGGCAGGGGTTCTGGCCTCATCCTGCACCTATGAATGGATGCTGGAATGCTCTGGGATCCTGGGAGAGGGCTGCTGCCCAAGGTGAGGCTAGCATGGGGCTGGCAATGGGATGTGGAGCCATCCTTGTGCCCTGACATGGTCCCTCTGTCCCCTTCCAGCCATCTCAGCTTCTTCGCCTCGAAGGCCAGCCCCACAGCCATGATCCTCAACTTGTGGGAAGCGCGGCACTTCCCCAATGGCAACCTCTCCCAGCTGGCTGCTGCCGTGGCCGAGGTCGGCAAGCAGGATGGTGCCCTCTTCTCCGAGGCTGAGTGCTGAGCATGGAGGGTCCCAGGGGACGACCACCATGGGGCTAAAGGGGGCCCTGGCTGGCCCACCAGGCTCCTACTGCCCCACAGTGCACGAGGAGGGCTGCCTGGCCCCCTTGGGAGGGCAGGATGCCCCCGTCCCATGGCAGTCAGGCCCCTCCGGCACTGTGGCAGCAGGACTCAGCCCAGCCCCAGGGGTCCCAGAGCCCCATGGTGGGGGACTGGGGCGGCACTGGGTGTGCGTCGTGCGTGCGGTGCCGTCGTGCTGTCTGCGTGTGGGGCCAGGCGGCCCCAGGCCCCGTGCCGTGTTGTGTAAAGCCCGTTTTTTTAATTCTGTATTAAGTGCATTCAAGTATTTACACTTGGCCTTATGTACATAGCGGTGCCGCGGGCGGGGGGTCTGCCGGACGTGAATGTAAATAAATTCGATATATATTGCTACGTGGGGCTATGCCCGGCCATGCGCTGCCCCACACCCCTCATGATCCCCTCAGAAGCTAGAGGTACCGGCCAAAGAGCTTTATTGGAGTGGTGACTATTGCGTGGCACTGGCAGCACGACTGGCCACAGCTGCCACGAGCGCGGCCCCTTTCCCCGAGCCGTCCTCTGACAGCATGAAGGTCACATTGCAGTTGGGTGCCAGTTCTTTCAGTGTCTTCTGGAGGTTGTGGGAGAAGCTAGGCAGGACAGCAGGGGAGGGTGAGGACTGATGCTTCCACTCTATGCACACCATGCCTCCCACAACAGGCCCCTTCATAGGGCATTGATGCTGTGTGGGTGCCTGCCACCCCTAGCCCCACTTACCATGGGTGCAGCTTGTACAAGGTGCCATCCACCCCAACAGTGACAGACAGTTGGTCCACGCCCCGGTTCTCCCGCATCTTCTCCACCACAGCAGCCAAGCCAGCAGCGCAGAGCTGAGCCGCCCGCAGGGATACGGTCTGGCACACCTCCCGCAGCAGCACGCTGTCCTCGAAGCTGGCTTCGAGCTCCAGTTCATTCAGGATGGCCCGTATCTGCCGCAGGGGCAGCCCGTATCTGCTCCAGACCAGTGTCACTGTTAGCAGTAGAGTCCCCCATCCCCATCACTGTCCCCATCCCTTAAGCATCACCCTGCCTGTGCCACATCAGTGTAGTCTGGCCCCTCTCCTGGGGTTCTGATACCCCCACCCCAGGTTCAGGGAACCCATAGGAGCCTAACACTCACTGCTCAATGGTAGAGAGGAACTTGGTCTGGAAGATGTTCCTGGTCTGGAGTTTGGGAGTGATTTTGCCTTGGAACAAGAGCTGTTTCTCTGTCATTACCATCAGGATCTGACGCACGATCTCGCCCAGGTACATGCCACTGATGAGCTTCTCAAACCTACCCAAGGCACAGGCTCAGCTAGGCACAGCCACCCGCTCGCAGCCCCCTCTGCCCCAGGGCCCTCACCCACCTCTGCTTGCCCGGGTTGATGGTTGTTTCGTCCACCACCTTGTCAAAGTGGGTGAAGAGATGGTCTAGGCAGCCATTGTCCCCAAAGGCCCCCCACTCCATGTTGATGCACATACGGCCCTGGTCCCCCTCCACAGTGCCCACGTTCCTCATCTCCTCCATGTAACAGGCATTGGTCCCTGTCCCTGCAGGCACCGTGCTGGAGTCACCCCCATTGCAGTTCTGGCAGAGGCATGTGGCCATGCCACATAGGGTAGAGGGGTAGTGAGGAGATGGGGGACCTCCTGGATGCAGAGGTGCTTCTCACCCACAATGAGGCCAATTTCACATTTAGGGTCATCATAACCACAGGCCATCATGGTTCCCACCGTGTCGTTCACCAGAGCCACCACCTGCATCCCTAAGTGCTGCCAAACAGGAGATGGGGACACGTGGTCCAGGGACACGTGGTCCAGTGGCACCCAGACAGCTCCTGGAGCTGACACTGCCTGGATGCAGGGTGTACCCTGGGGACAGGGACAGGCCACAAGACATTGCCTACCTGTTTGCGCCGGGCAGCATCCCGCAGCAGCTGGACAACGTCCTGTCCCACACAGCCTGAGGCGCTGAAGCCTTTGGTCCAGGTCAGCAGCAATGCCTGCAAGAGTGGCAGGAGCAGGGGCCAGGGCAGCTGTGTCACATCACATCCCAGGGTCCTTCCCACCGTTCTGGTGCTGGAGCCACCCCCTCACCTTATCTAGGCCCACTTGCTGGCAGGGGAAGGAGAAGGTGAAGCCAAGAGGCAGCATGTCTGTCACCAGTTTCTGCTTTGTCTGGAAGTCTATGATGCAGTCGATGATGTGGTCAAAGAGCTGTGGATAGTGGCCATGGTCAGCATGGCCTAGGCTGGGGCAGTGCTGGGAGGGCCTCTTCCAGCCCCATCCTGGCCCCATGAAGAGCAAGTAGAGAGGCAATGCCCACCCCCCACGCCCCAGCCACTGGGCACAGGGCCTCAGCCTCACCGCCTCGCCCGTGCCCTGCATGATGGCAGCTGGGATGACGTAGATCTCACTGGCCATGCTGACGCCCTCCGCTGTCACACGCACCACCAGCACACGGAAATTGGTCCCTCCCAGGTCCAGCGCCAGGAAGTCACCTTGCTCTGTGGGGAGCCAGCACAGTGCATTAGCAGGGCCATGGCCTCCTCAGCACCCCATTCCCAGTGTCCCTGTCCCTTACCAGTGCCATCGGGTGTGTGAGTAACATAGGTGGGCAACATGCGGACAGAGGCAGTGGCATTGGTCTCCTTACACAGGCCCCGGTCCATCTCCTCCCTCATCAGTGCCTGGACTTTGTCCAGGTCAGCGCGGGAGAGCTGTAGTGGGGCCAGCACTGCGTTCACCTCACGACGCTGGGCTGCCAGGCGCAAAGCCACTGCTGTCACCATGGCCGCCCCCCGCCCAGAGCCATCTCTTGAGGGCAGGAGGGTGGCCATGCACTCAGGGGCCAGTAGCCTTGACACACTTGTCAGGATCTCCTCAAACCTGTAGAGGATGAAGAAGATAACATGGGGTGGGGTGTGAGGCATCCCACTGGGGTAGCACCCCACTTGGACCCCTGTGCTCCTCGTCACCTGGGGTATCCACTGTATAATTCTCCTTCCACCCCCACGTTGACCATCAGCGTCTCCAAGTCCCTGGTCTGGCACATGTAGCTGAGGATGGCAGCCAGCCCGGTGGCGTGGAGTGTGGCAGAGCGCCCCACCACTGCCTGGCAGATCTGCTGCACACGGCCACAATCCCGCTCACTTGGCTGCAGCCCCAGAGCCTCCAGAATCCTCCGCACGTCAGTTATTCCCTCCTCGTTGCTAAAAGGCAGATCACAGCCTTGCAGCACCTGCAGGTCCACCAGCTCGCCGCCAGGAATACGCATCCATCACACCCCATCCTCCAACCCATGGCAGCTCCTGGTCCTCAGATACTCACTTGACGATCTCCAGAACATGCTGGGTCGTGAACACTCCCTTCTCCTTCAGGACAGCAACATTGGCCCCAGTGAAGATAACTTTCTCAGCGGTCAGGGCAATCAGCGCGTGCCGGACAATCTCCCCCAGGTACAACGTGCCCACCATCTTCTCAAACCTGCATGGGTTTCAGCCCACATGGGAGTCAGTCATGCCTCCCTAGCAGCACCCCTTGGCCTTTTAAGAGCACCCAGGAGCATTGCAGGGAAATGTGTGCTTCTGTTGGTGAGGCCTGACATGCTCAGGGAGAGATGGGTAGCCTGTCTGGGGGACAAAGAGCACCTCTTCTCCCCAGGGTTGTAAGATTCCTTATCCACGCATTCATCATAGGGTGTGAAGACATCATTCAGGGTGCCATCATCCCCAAAGCAGCCCCACTCGGTGTTGACACACATCCGCCCGCTGGTCTCCTCTGCTGTTTCCACCAGGTATGCCTCGGCCATGAAGCAACAGTTGGAGCCCTTGTCTGCAAGAGCGATGGGGGTGAGCACCAGCACAGGCCCCCCCAACACCCACCACCATGGCACACAGGGTGCCCAAGTCTCACCTGCAACAATGGCAACCTCACAGGGTCTCCCCTCCATGCTGCAGGTCATCATGGTGCCCACAGTGTCATTCATCACAGCAACAACGTCCACATGGGAAAGCTGTCCAGGAATAAATTGAGAGGATTTCCGGCCCTTCCAAGGGGACAGCCAATTGTTACCCGTCCCTTTGACCCCCACCTTCTGTTTATTGATGGCTGATTGCAGTAGCTGCACCACGTCGTTCCCCACCACGCCCCTGCAGCTGAAGCCCTTGGACCAGGAGAGGAGTTCTGCCTGTGGAGAGCATGCAGCAGAGCCACTGATCTCTGACACCAGGATGGTTCCTCTCCCCACTGCTGCTGTGCTGTGGTCACAGCCTGGGACAGGGCTTTCCCTCTCACCTTGTCCAGCTGCATCTGCCGGCAGCTGAAGGGGAACACAAACCCCAAGGGGAGGCGCTCCTCAGACTTGCTGGTGTCAGAGCTGAAGGTCTCGGCCAGGAACTGGGACACGCATTGTGCAATGAAGTCAAAGAGCTGCAAAGTCATGACTGGGGGTAAGGGCTGCTCACCTTACCCAGTACCTAGGCTGTGGAAGGCAGCCTGGAGCTCCAGCACCTTCCTGGAGCCTCTGTGATGCTGGGCAGCCCAGCACCAGCCACCCTTTGCCATGGCCTCCTCATACCGCTTCCCCCTCGCCCTGTCTGATGCTCTCTGGCATGTCGAAGATCTTGTACACCATGTGGGGGCTCATGTTTCCATCTCCGTAGAGGGTCACCAACAGGGTCCGAACCTGGTTCTGGCACAGCTCCACCACCAGAAAGTTGCCCTTCTCTATGGGGGAACAGAGGCATTGTCAGGCAGAGACCTTCCCTGTGGCAGATCTCCTAATATCTGCTCCTTGCCCTGTCCCAGGGACAGTCACTCACCCAAGGGGGATGCTCCTGAGAGCCTGAGACTCTCAGAGAGGTCAAGGGAACAAGCTTCTGGCTAGTGCCCCTGCACTGGGGAGGGGCACAGGAGAAGCTTATGGACCCCATAACTGAGCCAAGAGCAGTTTACCCCTCCCCAGCACCCCCAGGGCCGACTCCAGTGAGGTGTGCAGGGCTGCCGGTAGCAGAACAGTTCATCCTCATGCCTTACCAGTGCCATTGGGAGTGGAGCAGATGTAGGTAGGCAGCATCTGCACTTTGGCCTGTGTATGTGTCTGGCGGCTCAGCCCCTTGCACATGTCCTTCATCATTTGGCCCTTCATAACATGCAGCCTCTCCAGTGGGATACTCAGTGATCGCAGGGCTCGTTGTATCTGGGGATGGTGCATTAGGGCAGAGGTGCAGAGGCAAAGGGCAGGGAATGACTGGAGCAGGGATGGGCCTTACCGGTGTGGTCTGGGAACTATCATGGTGCTGGCTCAGATGGCTCGCTGACATCCTGCATGTAGGGAGGTGGCGTGTCACCCACCGAGCTCTGGCCTGCAGGACAGGCCAAATGCCTGCCCTTGCCCAGGCACGCAGTGGGGCTGGGGGGCCTCTACCCAGCAGTGCTCCCACCTGGGGTCTATCTCGATGCCCAATGCAGGGTCCATGTTTTCGTCCCTGTGCAGTATCCTCACACTGCCTCTGCGGTCGTGCATGACGCAGCTCTGTCCCATCACGGTTACAGGGCCGAGCGTGGGGGGGGCAGAAGGAGAGGGTCGCCGCAACCTGCAAGAGGCCAGAGGCTGATGTTTCTCCCCTGCAACAGCCTGAGGGATCTGGGGAGCCTGCGCAGCCCCATCCCCGGCCCCACAGCGGTCTCCGCTGGGCAGGAGCCGCTCACTGGTTCACGTACCGGCTGTCTGGCTGCTCCACGCCCAGATTTCGCATTTCGTCTGTTCTGTCCGCCCCGCCGGGCCGGCCATTTTGGGACCTGGGCCGGGTGCTGCGGCTGCCCATGGCGGCAGGGCAGGGGCCGGTGTTTGCTGTCGGTGCGGGGTCGGTGTATAGGGCCAGTGGTGGCCGGGGCCGGCGTGTGGGGCCGGTGGTGGCCGGTGGTGGTCAGGGCCGGTGTGTGGGGCCGGTGGTGTCCGCGGCCGGTGTGTGGGGCCGGTGGTGATCGGGGCCGGTGGTGGCCGCGGCCGGTGTGTGGGGCCGGTGGTGGTCGGGGCCGGTGGTGGCCGCGGCCGGTGTGTGGGGCCGGCGGTGG
>WAAE01026662.1:364053-430511 GCA_013400495.1 Nicator chloris
GGTGCTGGGCGCGGCCGGGGTGGGGGGCCGGTGGTGGGCGGGGCCGGTGTGTGGGGCCGGTGGTGGCCGCGGCCGGTGGTGGTTGGGGCCGGTGTGTGCGGCCGTTGGCGGCGGGGCCGGTACCGGCGCGAGCGGGGCCGTTGCAGCCGGCGTCCCCGTGGCAACAGCCGCGCCTCGCCCCGCCATTGGTCGCTCCGCCGCGAGCCGGCGCCGCCGCGGCCAATGGGCGGTGCCGCTCCGGGCCCCACCCGCGGCACGGGCCGCTCCCCGCTCGCGGCCGGGCGGCAGCGCTGCTCAAAGCCCGGGGTTTAACGAGCTCCGCACCGGCTCGTGCCATTAATTAAGCATGGGTCGCCCTCCCTTGTTCCCTGTGAGGATGCTTTCGGGGAGCAGGTCCCTCCAAGGCCCGGTGCGAGGCAGGCAAAGCCACGCTGCCCCTAGGGAGCGGGTGTACGGTCGAGCCACCCGTGGACAGGGAAAGCACCAAGGACACGGGGACACCGCGGCCGTGGCTCCTCCGGTCGTTGCATCCGGTGACTGCGGCTGTCAGCTGGCACCAAGGTGCCCTCTGCCACTCCCGGCTGGGAATGTTAGTGCTGTGCTGCTGCATAGAGCACAGGACACTGCAGGCCCCTGCCCTGAGCCCCCCCACCAACCCCAGCTCCAGGAGAGCCCTGAGGAAGTGTGATTTGTGACCCACCGTCTCCTCCTCTCCTCCCTCCTGCACCCTCCCATTCCCCAGAGAAAACCAGCAGAGCTTTGCCATGGTGCTGCAGTTTCATAAAAACATACATAAATATATTTCCATTTCTGTAACAGAGAGCAAAGCTGCACAGGCACCTATAAAACACGCAGTCCACCCAGCGCTCCCCGCACAGGTCGTATAAAACATATAAAAGGGGCGCAGGAGACAAAGGCTGCAGGTGAAGCAGGGGTACAGTGCCAAGACCCTCACTGGGGCACAGGGAGCTGCCGCGTTGACAGCTCCCTGCAGCATTGCCAGCCTCAGAACTTGTGCCTTCTCCGGCGGCAGCCTTTGGTCCGTTGCTGGCTGCCTGCATGGAGAGCCATGCATGGCTCTGAGTCCACCACACCATCCACGGCTTCCAAGGAGATGCCGGATTTCGCAGGGGAGACATGGAAAGGAAGGTGCTGAAGGGAGATGGGGCTGTCTGCCGACGGCTCCCCATCAGCAGCTGAGAGTGTGGGAGAGGACTGTTGGTCTCCTAATCCAGTGATGGGAGTCCCTGCGTCAGCACCTGCAACAAGAGCACATGTCAGCCCTCTTGTGTGAGCCACGGGTGCTGGCAAGAGCACCTCTCCCCCCTCTTCTCCTTCTGTCCCTGGATCCATGGAGGGAAGCACTGGTGCATAGACAGGGACAGCAGAAGCCTCCCACATCCCCCAGGAAGCTGGACATATCTTGGTGCAATGGTTCAGAGTACACCCCTATTCCTGCAAGGGCTCTGGGCTCTGGTGTGGGTCCAGTGGGCACACATCCAGTGGGTACTGGCAGGAATGTGTGCAGCCAGCTGGGGAATGCTGACAGCCAGCTAAGCCCACAGCCTCCTGCTCTGAAAGAACAGACCCTTCCAAAGGGAATTTGCTCTCCCAGAACAGCCCAGGCCAAGTTAGGACCAAAAAGGGAGAGCTGGGAAAGAGCAGCCCTGACCCAGCCAGGCTGGCATAGAAAGTTTTCCACCTTCAGACTTGCTCTCCGAGAGCTCCAGCATCCTGAGGAGTCCTCTCTCCTGCCTTCCAGCGTCCTGCCAAGGAGAGGAGAGCCACCATCACAGTGCTGCCACAAGGGAACCCCTTAGCCAAGATGGCCTCATGGGCACTTGTTCCCCCAGCCCTCAGGGTCAGGGTGGGCACAAGAGGGACTGCTACTTATCCAGGGCCTCCAGCCATCCACGGAAAGGCCACTGCTCTGTGCCCAGCCCAACTAGTGCTCAAGCAGAGGCAGCAGAGAGCAGCTAATCAAACAGAACCTGGCAAAGAGGGAGGCCAGGGTACAGGATGCCACCCCCAAGCCCAGCCAGCAAGCACAGGGCTGTCATAATTGGGGTATCAGGGGCTCTGGCACAGCTGAAACACATCCCCCAGCACTTCATGTCCAAGGGCGGACTCATTCCACTCTGTCCAAGGGTATTGGGGCTTCGTGCTGGAGGGAAGGGCCTTCCTTCAGGGCACAGCCAGACTAGGAACACACCTTGTGCCCTGTCTGCCGCTGGGAAGATGCAGCCATGGTGGTCACACATGCTAGGGGAAGACCACTTGGACTGGCTGCTTTGAGCCTCACTGGCCCAGCAAGGTCCCCTCTCTTGGCTGCTCCCTGCCCCCAGAACTGCTCTGGAAAGCACTGGCATCCTGGTTGTGGCGTTGGAGCTGCAAATCACCCCAAAATGGGCTGTTGCAGGAAACTGCAAGCCCAACTGTGCCACTAGGAAGCTTTGCAATGACCCAGCCCATGCCCAGGCTTCCCCAGTGAGCTGCGACCCCAGGAAAAGGCAGGGCCAGAGGTAACAGAGCCTTGCTGAACCTTCCCAAAGAGCCCCCTGACTTCAGCATCTTTCCCCCATACCCTGTGCCTGTGCCTGCTTGCAGAACCCACACACCAGCCAGCTGTGGGTCACAGGGACAGAGTCAAACAGCCCTCACAGAGCTGGTCACATGCAGGAGCAGCCATGCCCTGCAGTACGCTGAACCACACAGTGCTTGGCTGTATCCCAGCCAAAATCATCAACCAGAAATCTCATCATTTGCATCTGAATCCCCAAAGGGCTGAGATCTGTGATGGATTTAAGGGATTATACAAAACTAAGACATCATGTTGCATCTTCATGCCATGAATCACATTTCTGAGCGCAGGCAAAGCTGCAGCACTAGGATTTTGCCTGCAGGAGCCGGCAGGAAGGCCTGGAAGGACCCTCTCTGTGCTCCCCTGGGACCACCATGAGCAGGAAAAAGCACGGTGAGGGCCAACACCTGGCGAGTGACTGTAAGCCAGCTGCCACCCACGCTCCTGCCTCCCACCTCCTCTAGCAAGGCACGTTCCCCACATCCACCACACTCACTCCCTCACAATTCTCCTGGGACGCTGCTGTTCGCTCCCAGCACTGAGCAATTTCCCCTGCTCTGGCTCTAAAGCCTTCCCTGTGGGAATGGGCTTGTGGATATCCAGACAGGTTTGTCATCCTGGAGAGCCGGCCTCCACTCCATCAACATTCAGCTGAGGAAGGCTGCAGGACTGAGGTGTGCTGGCTGGCAGCGGGACAGCCCTGGCTGCCTGCCCACTGGAGAGGTTGCTGGCAGCTCTGCTGGATTAGCTCACCCCTGGGACCAGTCCGTGCTCTCGCAGAGCGTCGTGGGAAGGAGGGCAATGAGTTCTCTGTCCACAGCAGCCCACAGGGACAGGCAATCCTACATCAGGTCAGCTCATCCCTGCCAACCAGGGAAACAGCTCCTGCTGCCAGCCCAGCCCCACACCCAGAGCAAAGCAAAGGGGATGGTGTGCAGGGTCACCCCTCACCTTGGCTCTTCGCAGCCTCCTGGTTCCCTGAGCTTGCCTAGCAGCCTGAAGGCAGCTGTCCACATGCCTCTGATACTGCAGCAGTGGCACCAGTGACTTACAGAGGTAGCACTTCTCACACCTGCCAGGCAGCAAAGGACAGAGCACTGCATTAGGATTCACCCTGCGCTGGGCTCCCAGACACCAGCGGTGACTCTCCTCCTCCAGGCCATGCCATGGAGAAGACGTGTCACCAAATCCAGTCTCACTCAGTGGGGTCAGGCAGGCACCAATCGCAAAGACTGAGTGATTATCAGTTTTCCCTGCCTGCTCCTCTGTATCCTGCTGCTGCAGCAGCGGGACAGTAATCAAATCTGCTCATCTAACTATCTCAAACACCACTGATTTCTCCCCAGACATAAAGCACCCTGTCAAAATCTACAGAAATGAAGTGCAAGGGCTTTGCAAAGGGGAGTTAAATTCTGCCTGAAAAGCAAACCAAGTGTGTTAAATCAGAGAGACATTTTACCAGGGCTGGATGAACTTGTCTGACTAGTAAATCAAGCCTTTCTCTGCACTGTCTCCATTTTACATCATGCCATGCAGGGAGAGGAATTGCAGAGCACATGCTCCTGCTGGGCGGTTGGCTCAGCCTGTTTCTCAAACCCCCTCGTTTGGGTTGGAAGATGCTCCGGCTCATGCAGGACAACTGAGTGTTCTTGGGAAGAAGATTATTCTGGGTGAAAGGAGATGAAGGTCAGGCATAGATTTACACAGCTACACTCACTTCCACACCAGCTCTCAGCAGGGGCTGAACTATGTAGAAGAGGACACTGGCTCTTCAGGAGGGAAGCCGCATTCAGGAATGGACGATCTCCAAGAAGAAACAATGCCCCCAGGGACCAGTCCCAGCAACATTGTGTTCAGTTTGGTAGTGGTACTTTCTGAGTGAAACACCCCAGGCTCTAAAATGCATATGGAGAGCCCCCATCGAGCAAAACTCTGCAGCACTTTCTCCAGTATTTTCTTTCCAGTCAGTGCTGATTACCCAGATAATGTGTCTAAACAGAAGCTGTCCTCTCTATAATTAGCCTAATTCCATTAGTGATGTTGCCATCCACTGTTTGTAACAGCAAAATTGCTTCCATAGCAGGGATTTTACTGTCAGATCCTCTCTTATGATGCTTTGTGTGGGTGGCAGGAGGAGGGGCTGCATAGAGAGAGATTAAACAAAGCCACTGCTATTCTGAAAGTCTAATTTAATTAAGAATATCACTACAGGTGCCATGTTGACAGCCTCCATGTCCTGGCCTCTTCTTTTCCCAGGGTTACCAAGCTCAAACCTCCCATCAGAAACTGGCTGAGTTAGCACCATTTTAGCTACAGCTCCCCCCCAGCAGCCATGCACCCCTGACCCATCATGGATTGGGCTGAAAGGAAATCAGTGCAAAAATAAACAATCTGAGAACAGCAAATTCCTCTTGCTTCGGTTTAAATATAGCCAGCACTGCAAGAGGCACTAAGGAAAAGCAATTTCTTAGGGAAACACTGTTATAAAGCCAACGGCCAGCATTTGTGCAGGAATAAAGACATCCATAGTCAAGCTAGAACAGAAGCATGGAAACAATCTTGGAGGAGCAGGCATACCTACTTACTTGTCAATGTCTAAGGATGGTGGGCTGCTTTCACCACTGGCAGCTTTATCTCTTGCCTCTCTCTGACGCCTGGTGAGCACTGGAGGAAAAAAAAAAGGGTTACTACCATCCACCCCAAAGCATCCCTACATCATGCTCAAATGCAACAAGTTTCCATCACTTCCACTCAAAGCTGCAGCAGAAGTAACGGTAGAGGTGAAGAAACAGTGAGTTGGGACAAGCAGAGTCTTCTTTCCTGCAGAAGAGGTTGCTGGACAAGTGTCCTTTTTTCCTGGGGGGATACTGAAAATTTTACCTTTCCCATACTGGAGAGCCAGCTGACCATTTCACACCTAACTTGCCAGAAACAGCTGGATTGACAGTCTGTGGTTTACAGGAATTTCAGAGCTGATGCACAGCAGTGCGATAGCCTGAGAGCAGCATTATCCAGCTGCTCTGGCAGCACAGCACTGCTCCCTGCCAAGCCAGGCTCCCGTAGCTGCCACAGGGAGGGACACTGCCAGCTGTGGGCTCAGGGGAACACAGAGCTGAGGCAAGGGCTATGCAGAGGCACCAGACCTTTGATAGAGAGCCTGGCTGGAAAGACGCACAGCTCACACTGGAAAGGGAACGTTACAACCATTAGCCCACATTCATCGCTTTCCCACTGCCCATGTGAACCATGGTGATCAGTGCTATTGTCCACAGACAGCCCTGGGAGTCCCCTGGATGAAGATCTCTAGCAAGAGCAGTGCTGCTTTCCAGAAGCTCTAACATGTGGGTAGCCAGTGAGATCCCATCTGAGCAGCTGATGATAGGTCCAACTGTTTCTGTTCCCCCAGCAAGCCCAAGCAGCCTTTCCCAACTGGCTCTGCAGGCATCTGCAGGGAACACATTGGAGTGTTGTCCCTTTCAGTTGAATTCCTCTCAGTGTATTCCTGTTGACATACCACCAGCAAAGATCCTCAGGGAACATTTCAGATAGCTTAGCTTGCTTCACCAGGGACATTCAAGACTCCAGCTCCAAAACAGATGTCACAGTAAGCGCTCTCAGGCATGCTGGCTAAGGGGACAATGCAGGGAGCTGTTTTACGGCTCGGTGATACTGCTTTCCATACTCATGAGGAGAAAAGTCTGACTCCAAGGTATAGGCACAACAAACCTGTTATTGTTAGCACATCATCTGTGATAAAGAAAGCAAAGCACAAAATTTTGTGGAGAACAAAGGGAATTCTTCCGAGTTTTAGCAAAACCCCATTTCCAGAGTGTTGGGCAACCTCAATATCTATCCACAATGCAACACAGCCTTTCCTTTAGCAGCAATCACTGATCTGCAGCTACAACCAGCAATGTACTGTGAAGTGCTCAGGAGCTGTTGGGGCTGACAGGAGACAACCATGCTGAAGAAACAAGCTTAAGCGTTTCCTAGGATGTGGGTATTGTCTCATAGGCAATGACTGATACCAACAGCTCATTGCTCACAGGAACTAAAGAAAACATCTCTCTTTAACATAGCCTGGCCCAGATTTGAAGTGGCAGCCTGACTAGGAAGACTGGTTACAATGGCCACTCCCCAGGCCATCCAGCCTCCCAAGAACCCAACCAATATGTGTATTTGACAGCATGGTGAGAACTGCTCTCCAAATCAGAGTATGCTCATTAATATTCCTTAACGAGTCTTGTGCACCAGCTCAGGTGTTAATCAGCTCTATTTTCTTCCAAAAGCCGTGAACACATCTGGCATAATGGGCCCATTAGAGATGTCTGGGAGTAGCTGTGCAGCTGCCCAGGAGGAGACCCTCAGCTGTGTTGCTGGAAGAAGCAGCGGAGTAGAGAGAACAGGGCCAGCTGGTGAGGCACAACCCCTGCCAAAACATGCTGGTTGCCCCCAAGAAGGGGGTTTAGAACACAGGAAAAGGCTTGCCACAGGCAAAATACCCACCACAGAGCAGTGCTGACCTGCCTGTGTGAAAGGAGCCTTGTAACTCTCCCAAATGCAATGCTCTTTGCTGGGTCAGACATACTCCTCGGCCTGAGAACAACCTTTTGCCTCGCTCGGCATTTCTTCTGGTTCATAAGTCATTCTTGGCCTGTTTGGCTCCAGCATTCACCCTGGGGAAGAGCAGCAAACCCTGCCCAGTATGGCCTTGCTATCAGCACACTCAGCCCAGGCACCTCCTGGGGCTGCCAGGTCTGGCTGGCATGTGGAGCTGCGAGGTCAGAGCCACTGAGCTCCTCACCTTCCTGCTAAGTGCACCTGTGGTCCAATCCACCAGCTCCCTATGCTCACTACTAGCTGTGCCACTCCCCTGCATGATCTATTAGTCTGTGGCTCATGGCATCTTGTCCCTTCTCAGAAGCCATGCAGTTTTCCTCTGCACCCATTTCATTACTCTTTCTGCCGTATCAGTGCCACTTCTACTGATGTCAAGAGCTTTTTAACAGCACCAGTGCCGCTGCTTAAGACTGACAGCTGCATCAAGACTGCATTTGAGCCTTTGGGAGGAAGGGATATACCAAATTCTCATTTTCCGGGGCTCGCTTGGGAACTGAGAATGTCAGATGCATGTAGATGGAGGGTGAGAGGCATTGAGTATGTCAGAAAGCCCAAGAGTATTTGCTGTATTCAGCTGCAGCCAAGACTTGCTTCCAGACTGAGACCAGCAGATCCCTGCACTGGTAGCAGCAGCGGGCGATGGATGCGGTGACTCCAGCAGAGCCCTCTCACACAAGTGAACCCCTTCACTTGAGTGCATGAAGAAAGAGGGAGCTGGCACAGAAATTCCACAGCTCCACTCATTCACTTGGAATTAACACCAGTCACTGAGCTGGAAACCCAGGACCTCAGCCCTCCCCAACCTGGTACAGCAGCTAACACTACATCAGGCTCTTCTTTTTTATTTACTCAGATCACAGGAAAGGGGAAATTCATGATAAAATTTTCATGCTGCCCAGGTATGTGGTGGTCTGGGCATCCAGCCAGGGTGACCATGTACATAGGGGAAGTGACTGCAGCTCATCTTGCCCAGCTGCTCATTTGAAAACTTGCCCTTAGATATCAGCCAGACTGAGCTGGCCTCCTGAGACCTAAGACTGAGAGACTTTGGTGCATGATTAGAAGAAGAGAAGTAAAACCAGCAAGAACCCATCCTTTTGTAGTATTAAAATGAAAACCACTGACAGTTATAGTTTGCAGGACTGCAATTCTAGAGACATCAGGAGTAAGTCCAATTAATAAATCTGAAGACAGACTGGGAACCCCTGACCCAGTGCACCAAAGGAAAACTGAAGCCATTTTTTTCTTAACAGATCAGGGCATGGCTTACAGGGCAGAACTTTGACTTCTTCTCACACAAGGCTGTTGCTGTGCTCCCAAGGAAGGTAGCAGAGCCACACAGAGCACACAGTGCTGCAGCAGGAGAGAACAGCTTCCGGACCCACACAGGAGCTGGCATTTGCTTCAGAAGACAGTTTTCTCACATCTTTTTTCTCCCCATGCATTAACTTTACCTGTGGATGTTGTGCTAGTGGTGGATGCCAAGGTAACAGCCCCGGAAACACAGTACTTTTGTATCTGCACAGCTGTGCCAGGCTACAGTCTGGCCTCTGCTCAGAGCTGATCATCTCTGCCTATTCAACCCAAATCCCACAGACTAGCCCAGCAGCTGAGAGCCCTCTGGGTGACAGTTGCCTTCCAAAAGCTGTTGGAAACTGGCCTGAGGTGCCCCACGAGCCAGAGCCCCACAGGCAGGCAGGATTCTGCCCAAGCCTGGGAATCCCATGGTACTGCAGAGTCTGGGTGCAAACAACACAGGTGTCTTAGACTGTTAGGGGTAATAGAGCCTGGTCTCTACAGAGAAAATACTAGAATAACTGGCAATAGAAAACTCAAATTACTGTGATTTTATCACAGACCCATTGCTCTGCTTACAGCCATTATTGCAGAGCAAAATCCCTTTTATTCCAGGCTGGTTTTCTTACAGGGGGATTGTTCTGAACAAGCCAGAACAGCAGAGTAGCAATTCCAAAATAACTACCCTTACAAACATCCCCAAGGAGACTAGCCTGGAAGCAGAACGGAGAGACCAGCCTTGAACTCTGTCCTCCTGAAAGCCAAAACCAAAGAAAAGAACAAATTCCCTTGCACTGCCAAAGAATTCAAAGCCTTTTCCTGATCACAGCTGGGATTCCCCAGGATCAATGGATACACTCACAGTCCAGCCACACCAGGGACCAGAATACCACAAGGCCAGAGACATTCCTGCTAGAAGCCACATTAAAAATTCTGCTCCATTTTGTAACACAAATAAGACCTTTATCAGTCTTAAGGATGGGAGACGAACTATGATAATTTGTGAGCCAAATTTGCCTGAGCCAAACGCTTTGCATCAGTAGCTAGGTTGTTCCTGCAGAGAACCTTCCACCAAAATTAAGCACCAGCCAGTATCAGCCTCTACTCTGGCTCCTGTTATCTTGACAGGACCCATGTCACACCCCAAAGATTTAGTATAGCAGGAGCCTTTTATTTTAAAACTACATCAACTCTGCATTAAGATTACTTGGTGAAACTTCCTCCTGCTAGAGGAACGCAGAAGTTACAGTTCTTGTACTAGCTCTGATTTGCTCAAATTGCTTAAACATCATAGATTAAGGTTGCATTTAACAACTTAGTATGTAACTGAAAATTATATATTCACAGCCTGAAAAGTTAATCTTATTACAAGCTACTACTTTGATATTACCTGACATTGTGCTAACACAGATTTTACATTTCAAGCAGCAGCTAAAACATAACTTACTGAATATGTTGATAACCAACCAGTGTATTTGTTCACTTAAGCTCTACAAAGGTTGGCTATGGAAAACTGATATGAAAAAGAATACAATGAGGATTAATATGGGCATTCTGACTGCGCTTCTATGCCTCACTCGAAGGAGAAAAATCCACACTCCTAGATTGATAGTTATCATTTTGCAATTTTAGTGAAACAAGAGGGAAACTTTTCTGCAGTCTCTGCCACCCAAACAGGCCATTTTTGCACAAACAAATGTCAGACTTCATGCAGAGCACAGGCCATTCTTGGAGTAGTACAGAACATTCTCCCCTCTCAAGAACCCTGAAGGACGATTGCCCACATCACGGTTCAAGCCTTCCATTTTCTACCACTGCCACATTCTCTGCAGATCCTCAACAAAGCACAAAACAGACACATCTTATGAGTACTGCTTGAAGAATCCAGGACTTGATCCTGGGGTAATATTCAAGAGCTGGTAATGTGGTGAACTATTGTGTGAAGTCAATCAGAAATCATGTCTCTGTGCAGGAGGTGTTGGTAATACCAGAGCCTCCACTAACATTCTCCTGGGCAGCATGGGGATGGAACAAGGCAGAGTGAACAAACCTCCCCATACGCCAAATATTCTGAGAGAAACAAGACTGCAGCACCTGCCTGCCAAGTAACAACAGGGAAGGGGGATGAGCATGAGGAGCAAACACGTGGAAGCAGCACTTGGCAGACCTGGAGCATCCTCGCCAGGCTCCGGTCCCGCGATGCCATTGCAGTACATGGCGTGCACCTCGATCTCGTCAGCTGGGAAGCCGTGGTCACACAGCGGGCAAGACACATGGGCAGCAGCTGTAGGACTGCACTCAGACACAGTCCTGCCAGCATCTTCATCCCCACCAACCTAAGGAAGAAGAAGAAAAATTAGCCAGACAGGGCTGTTTCTCTTTCTTTGCTTACATGCAGAGCTCCATGCTGTCTGGCAGCTACTCGTTGTCCCGCAGACTCAGATTTTCTTGGAAAGTTTTATTTTTCCTTCATCACATAGTGCTCAGAAATAACACCACTGGCTGAATAAATTGCACTGCACTAATAACTAATTCTTCTTGCAAAGGCAACATGTCCTTCTGAATCATGGTGAAACTCCCTGCACAGCCATGCACACCGTTTAATGCAAACATCACCTGCACTACAGTGGAAAAACAGCAAAGCTTCCATTAATCAGGAAATCTCAGAACCGAAGCTGATGGAAAATTCATGGGGCAAAGCGAGAGTTCAACCCCTGACTTGTGCTCATCAGTTTCTGGACATGATCCATGCTACACAGGCAGCATTGTCTGGGAACACAGCTTCCCCCAGAATGAAAGGAGGCTGCTGTGGTGTTAGGAAGCCCCAAGAGATCACTGGAAGCTCCTCCTTTACAAAGGAGGTGGCTGGAGCAGTCATGAGAGGGGACACCAATCAAGGAGAGAGGCAATACCATTAAAAATCTGTGTCAGACAAAATTATTAGCAGGGGCTTTTTGCCAGGGCAGAATGTCACAGCACATGTACGTTCTCAGGGTGCCATTACCACTTATGGACACTCTCTTTTTGCATTGGTCACACAGCTGCAAAGGTGCTCCACTACCTACCCACAGAGATCTAGCCTGCTCCCTACGCCACAGACATTCCCAAATGCAGCAGACTGCAGCCATCTCACTCATAACTTCATCTCTGCCTAGTCAGGCTTGCTGTAAGATTTTTCCACATTTAAGAAAAAAACCTTCCCCTCCCCATGATGATTAAGAAAAGCTATTTAAATTTTAACCATGTAGAGAAACCTATAGAAAAATAATATGGGAGAGTTTTCTGTTCTTAGAGCTAGGCAGTGATATGTAGACAGTGTACAGCAAAACTGCTGTCTGCTTCCCTCCAACGGTATCATTTCAGGGAAGCAGTAATTGGGGTCAGCCAAGATGCTCCGTGCCACTGGAGCGCTTTGCTGTATTACTCGGTTTATTACTTCCTTTCCCAAATGAGGATCTGATCCTGATTTTTATGTCCTAAATGGAAGGAGGGTGCTTTATTGACTCAGAGGAGCTGTGACAAAAATCGCAGGACTGGGCCTCAAACTGAGATTCCGACTCTCAAAATGCATTTCTCCCCAACACCAGCTGAAAGGCTACAACAGCGAGCCCCAGGAACATCCCTCATTCCCAGGGAGGCTCTCTGCCCTGAATTTCTGCAGAGGAGTTGCCCCAAGAGTTCCTCCAGCCAAACACAGGCTGCTGAAGAACATCACTTACAGCATTAACATTCGTACCCCTCTCTCACATTTCAGTGTCATTACATCTTGTGAAGTCCTCACTGTGGGGCGTCACACTGAAGAGCCATAAAAAACAAGATGTGTCAAATGTGAATGATCAGATCAAACCTGCACTGCACAGACAACACACATAAAAAATATGATGGGAAAAGCAGCAGGCACTGCTCCTTCTAGCTGCCTTTTTTAAAGCAATCTTAGGAGATCACCAATTCTGCACACCCTGCCCGCCTACATTCAGCAGTAAATTACTAATTTTAAATGGAAATGCAACATTCTGTAACAAAAGACTGCTTGTACAAAACCTTGCTGTAACAGTCTGGAAAACCTCAACTGCAGAACGAATCACCCCTGTCAGAGCCAGAGACAGTTGCCTCTGCTTTTTAGCAGAGGAAATTGCCTACAAGACATAGTACTTGCAGCCAACAGCCAGCTAAGAGCAATGCTAGAGGCTGATCTCAACAAGACTCCTGTGTCCTGGCTCAGCATCTGCTTGGAAGAAGTCAGTCCCAGTGGTCTCTGCTTGGCTCCTAGAAACCACTGATGCCATGGTAGCTGTTTCTGCTGTTTTCCTGGAGGACTGCAGGCTCTGGTCTGGGACCTGCTGCCAACCATAATGTTATCAAACAATCTCTAGGAACCCACTCCCCACCACCTTGTGCCACCCAGGGCAGAAGTGTGAGACACAGGTCACCCTCTGCAAAGCATAACGGGACAGGGCAGCGTCCTAGCCACAGCCAAATGGGTCATGAATGTACTTTGGTGGCCAGCCCAGGACTGCCTCTCTTCTTGCTGCAGTCCCTAATTGACTGAGCAGTGCTTGGAGATACCTGCAGAATGAAAGGCACACGAGAGCAGAAGATGGTTTATTAAGAGGCCTGTGAGAATGAGACATTGGAACGGCAGACGTGCTGTACAAGCTGCAAACTCCCAGAATGAGCTTTGCACAAATGAATCCTCTTGTCAAGAGCTGTACGATTCTGTATTCATGTACCCTGCGCCAGAGGAGTACTTGGCAACCCCTTTGATATCGCTCTCTAAATTAATAGACAAAGAGAGTTTTATCAGAAGCAGGAACTGAAGTCAGATGTTGGTTCAGTGACAGCTGCAAAGCAATTGCTGTGCAGGTGTGGCAACATGGGGAAAGGGGCTGCACACAGCACACATCTGCAGCAAGAGGTAAAAGGATGCCCCGGCCACTGACTTACTATTGCTATTAACTATTACTGCACAAAACTCAAGATTCCCAAACTCAGGACACTCTGCTTGGCCTGCAAACCACTACCAGCCCTAAACATTTAAAGCGCATCTTTATACCAGTCTGATTTCTGAGTGAAGCTCTCCTCTTAGCCTCTTGGATATAGTCTGTGGAGAGCAAAATGGAACTCAGAGCACTGTAACAGGGAAAAGCAGGTGACAGCACAAGTTACTGAGGTTTACTTGGACTCCCCTCAGAGCCCCTAGGGTCCCTCTGCATCACTGAGCATCACAGCTTGTACCCCTGAGCATGGGCAAGCAACAGCACTGCCGCCCACGCTGATGGCATCCTCCAGCTCAGCAGTGCTGGGATATAAAAGAACGGGCTGGAATTGATAACAGCTCTCCAGCTATAGGACTGAAAGGCTTCAGAAGCAGCTGCATGCAGTCCCCAGCCAAAAGGGACTGGATATATGAAGCAATAGAGAAAAGTGAAGAGGGAACTGTTTGTGAGGATCCAAACAGCAGAAGTCCAAGCTTCCAGCTACTCAAAGGGAAATGCCAGCACAGCTCAGCTGAACCAAGGTCTAAAAGGTAGGATTGGAAACCTTAGACCTTGATTGGACCCTTCAGCTTCAAGCTCTTTTACCTGCAAAGGTGCACCTCTGCTGTCTGAACAGAGCTCTTCCCTCTCCTCCTCAACAGCTTCCAGTGGGCTTGGTTGTGTCTCTGCAGAAAAACACCTCCATGTCAGCATATCTCCTCATTTGTTGATGTAGCTTAGTCCTTAACGCTTTTTAACAGTTTTCACAGTTTCAAAACATTCTTTAGACTTGCCACAAATGTTATCAGACAAAGTGCAACAACACTGCCAGATGAGGGGTTAAAGTCACAGCATGGTAGTGTGAGGATAAAGGCACTGCAGCTTTGTAGCTTCATGGGGAGTGAGATTAGACACAGGCAAAGTACGTGGGACACTTGCTGGGATGGAGACAAAGAAGAATAGAGCTGCTCTCACATTAAGACAAGCAGAGCTCCCATTCCATGGTCTGTCTCACAGTCACACCTTCTTTAGACCTCCACATCTTCGTTGGCAACAAAATATGCCTCCAAGCACCACCGTGACCTATCCTGCTACAGGTGCTCGTGAACAGGAGGAGCCTCTTCATTATTTTTCTCACTTAAAACCCTGGACCAGAAAATCTCAAACATGGTACGAGAGACCAAGGAAGAAAAACTCCTTAGTCCCAACCATGTTTAATTATTGTAAGACAAAAATTATTTACGCTCTCATGCTTTGCATATTATCTTGACACTGAAAAATCTGAAAATTTGATTGCATTGCAGAGACACCTTGTTTTGAGTGATCCCTCCAGGCCCAATGCATATCCAGGTGTCTCTTCAGCAAGTCTCCAGCAATCCCTGTCACAGAACTGTCTTAGAGGAAATGGGTCCAAAACTAGGAGATCAAACTAAATTACCTGAATAATTTTAGCATTCAAAAAATGGAGATGGGAAAAAAATCTTGTTTTGTTCAAATAACTTGAAAATTCTCTTTCCTCTGAATTTCCTAAACGTGTAACTTTCGGCACAAAATTCATAACAGTCTCAAGTGCCTCTTACCTGGGCAAACAGAGATCTCTTCTTCAGCAGAGTTTTCTGTGGCAGTATCTGGGCTCCTTTTACTGCCAAGTGGGGTCATTGTGGAGATGCTGTTCAAAATATAAATATAACATGAATCTCCAATCCAGTAGGTGTGAGGAGACCTGCCTTTCTCACACAGTTCAGAACAGGAGACGATGCCATAATTTCCAAGTGGTCAATATCTGACAGCCAGAAATGACCAGGATAACAGCAAAATATGGATCTAAAATGCCATCCTAAGCAAAAGCCCCAAAGGGAACTTTTTTTTTTCTTCTAGAAAGGCAGAAAGGGTCATTATCTCTCGTCAAGGAAGCAAAAATACCTGCTCACAATTGTGGGTCTCTCTGTGGGAGAAGATGCGGGAGTTATGCAGGTACCAGCACTGTGCCTCTTTCTGTTTGGGGAAGGAAATCCTCACAGGAGAAGGACAGACCTGCTTTATCCCACATTATCTTCTCCCTCCTCACACTGCTCATTTTCTCCCTTATTCCTGTGCACAGCATCCAGAAGCAGCATGGATGTGACACAAAGCATTTTCCCTGCAGCAAAGTCCTTACAGCATTAGCGCGGTGGTTCCTTGGAGGAGCACCCAAGCACTGCTCCTCTCATTTTGACCTTTGGATTCCTCCTTCTTTTTTTTTCCTCCCACCTCACTGCACAGTGTCTTTCTGACACAGGCAGGCATTGCTGAGTAAGTCTGGCACCCATGCTGACACACTCTGTGCCTTGCGTGGCTCTCTGATTAGTCTGATCAAGTATGCAAGAACACACTTTAAAAACATGAATCCCCGCACTGACAAACACAAGATTTATTAAGCTCAACCACAGGCCTTAGAGAAGAGAGAACAGCCACTGCTGATTTATGATAAATAACAAAATTCTGATAGGAAATCACAAGTGGCTTTTCTCTCTAAATAAAGCATCTCAAAGCATTTGTTATGAATCCAGGCTGAGCGTGTTTTACTCTGTGTCTAACATCAGGGCTCTCTTCAAAAGAACTCACACAAAACAACTTGCTATGACATTTATAAAATGGGCTAATCAATTTGAAGTCAAACCACATTTCTTGCTACACCAACTATCTCGTGGTAACAAAGCCTATAATCATTTATTAAAACCCCAATCTTCCATGCTCTGTACAAAGCGTGGAACAAGTGGGGAGAGCAGCCCACAGAAAGCAAAGCAATTTCTTCACAGGACTGGCACTTCCTAAACTGCTCCACTCTCTCCAGACAGCTCAGAGCCATGTTTTCCTATTAAGTGCTGCTGAGGCCAGCCAGTTGGGGTGCCTGAGCCGTACCCAAGAGAGGCCTGTGCTGGCAAATTACCAGGAGCCAGATGGTAACACTTAATGTGCACAGAACTGCAAAGACTGCAGCCATTTCTTGCCTTCCTGCAGATGTTCCAGCTGCTCGAGGAGGGGCCACCACATCCAGGTGCATCCCACCCCAAGGCAGGCAGCCAGGAGCTCCTGGGCAACTTGGGAAATGTCCCAGACTAACCCCACGAGCTACACTAAAGCAAAGAGGTCCCTCTCCTTTCATATCCTCCATATCCTGGGCTCTCAGGCCCTAAGGAGGCGGGAGGCCAGCGCTGCAGAGCACACACCTCACTGCCTTTTACGCAAGCTCAGAGCTCAGCTGTCACAGGCTCATCAGCCTCGGCAGCAGCGGCAGCTGCAGGTTCCTCCTGCTCCCCAAGGCAGGTTTTAAGCTTGTTAGAAAGGTGCAAGCAAGAGGGATTTTCATACTCTGCATATTGATATTAACTGCTCAGGCCAAATGCTGTTAGATCAGAGGAAAGTTGGCAGTTTTGTTCCAAAGCAGGTTTAAATTATAAAACCCAGCAAATTAAAAACATGACATTATCTGCCCTTTCCTGTAACTTGCTCCCTGAATCCTCTTCCATTTGTCCTTCTTCTCCATAGCCTTTGCTGTGGAATTGCATCCCACAGGAAGGAGAGGGAAAAAAAAAAGGAAAATAGGAATAGGCTTAAATCTGAAGAAAATCTTGTTGACTTGCCCCACACCTGTCATCTGCTGAAGTGGCTTTTCTGGAGCACTGCACTCTATCTTTGGCTGATAGGCAGTGCCGTCTGGCTTCCTCCTCCCTGCTTTCCTCTTCAGCAGTAAGGCAAGAACATAAAAATACACACAGAAATCCAGTAAACCCTTCCTCGTGCTGCCTGTGCGCCTTCCCCGACACACACATGATGGCATCGCTGTAAGTCACCTCCAGCTCCCCATGGCTTTACTGCATCATGTCACAGCACCTTCAGAGGGCAAGGAGCAACTCCTTCAACTTGTACAAGAATGCACCTTGCAATCTTATAAAGTAACAACAGCAACTGATCCTTTCTACTCAGCTGTGCTGCACGTCTCCCATGCTGCTCCAAAGCCATATATTTCCAGGGATACTTAACAGCAGTGACTGCAGCCAGCCTTTCCAGAAAGCCTTGCAGTGAGCTGTGTTGGAACTGCACCCCAAAATACTCCAGAGAGAGTTGAAGAGCCCATATCACTAGAGAGAACCTGTGAGTCCCACACTCTGAACATCTTACTCACCTCTGTGCGATTTGCATGGGTTCCCCATCTTCAGGCACATCCTCTGCAGGCAGTACCTGGGAGGGCTGGAAAGGAAAATTCTGGTGTTATATAAAACAATGTGCACAGCTGACTGGGGTCTGCTGGGTCACTGGATTCTGTCCATGACATTGCACCCAGTCTGCTGTGTATTTTTATCTGAAAATGGCTCACTATCCATTAGGAACTAGTCAGCTTTTTCCCTCCATCCCTCCGTTTGGCAAGGTACTCCCTGTAATAAAGCCTGGCAGTACTTTTTGTTACCTTGCTGCCTAGACATGTTCCTGGACAGTCCATGCCCATCCTTTCCTTCCAGCATTGCCCATCATCTTCCATCTTCCATTGCCCACCAACTCTGCCTGTTCTCAGCGTCCACATCAACATATTTGTAGGCAGCAACCATAGCTTTTCTCCACCTCCACCTGTGCTGAGCTTGAAACAACCCAAGGTTTTTAGTGTCCCCTGCACTTCCCCAGGTACCCTAGCAGCCCTCACCTACTCCACCTTAAAACTTGTTTTCCTGAGCCAGAATGACCTGGTCAACTGGTCTAGCTAATGCTTGACCATGAGAAGCACTTTTCTGAAATTTACTAGATAAAATCTGTTGCATTTTTCTTGCCTGGGAAATCAGCTGTCCCATCAAAGAAAGGGAACAGATTAACCTGCACAATCTACAGCTGGAAAATCTGTGTGCATTTTATCCCATTTTTCATTTAGCTCTACGACTCCACTTGTTCTTTCCTTTAAAATTTGTTCAAAAGCCTTATGCACTGCCAAGGTCAGGCTAACATGCCAGTCATTACCCAGATCCCTTTCTTCTTCTGCAGCGTACACGTTACACTTGCCATCCTCTAATCAGGTGGAATTACAACAGTTTATTAGCAGTCCTTGAGATCAGGCCTACAATTTCTCATGCTAGGTCTCAAAGAAACTCAAGGAGTTTTCCTCCCCCTTCCTTGAGTCTATCAAACACTATGAGCTTGATTTCCACCAAAGGTTTCAACTTCGATCAGCTCCACTCCTGGATGTACTTCTCCAGCAAGCTCCAAATCAAGGCCTCTCCTGTCAAATTTCCCTAACATGACTCCAACCCTCAAATATCCTGTTTTATCTACACTTTCCTTACTTCTTTGCAGCCTAGCTCATCATTAACATAAAATAGCAAACCTCCTCTTTTATTTTTATTTGTATTTGTCCTGAAGTGTGTATTGCTTAACAATGCCTCTGCCCTGGTCATGAACACTCATCTATGTTTCTGTTTTTCTTTGTACATCTGTTATAAAATATGGCACTAATTCAGGTCACCAGACTCTAAATCTCCAGAATTGGGTCTTTTCTCTCTGAATCTTTTAAAGACCAAGAGTCCCCTAACCTTATCTGAAAGGCTCTGAAGAAATTGATTCTATTAGCACTGAAGTTTGTTAGTGCAGGTTCACAGGCTGTGACATCTCCCGACAACCAGGATTTGCTCTGTGCAAACATCCCCTGGCTGCAGGAGGCAGTGGCAGCAGTTGACTGCTGCCAGGGTGGAAGGTCTGTGCCCATTCCAGCTGAGAGTTTCAGGGCAGGAGTACAGGCAGCCTCCCTCAAGTACATCATTTGCACCCTTATTTCACACATGGCATGAGGCCATGTCCTTTTTCAAGGACAGTGGTGAGTCCTCAAGGATGGTTTCTACACTCAGCACAGCCTAAGATCTCCCACCAGCAGAGCAGCCCTGGTGGCACTGGCAGAGACCCAGGGCAGCACAGGCAGCAAAGGGTCTCTAAGAGATGCAGCAAGGTGGGGACAGGACAGCTCTGGGCCCCTCCTTTGTCACTGCCAGTGGAATTGTATTTGATAGAGGGAAAAAAATGGAGACAAGGCACAAGCAAACATCAAACATATCGATTTTGCAAGTAAATCACCTGCTCTGGCCTCAGTGTGCGACTGCACAGAGAGGCGAGAGAAAGGAGCTACCTCTCATGCTGGGTGTGATAAAGCAGATGAAAAGGCATTTAGAAATTATTTTCTTTTGTGTAAATAGAAGACTGGCAAATTTTGGGCTAGGGCTGAAATTGTAAAGTCTGCTCCCCTTCCCTTATTTTTTCACCTTAAAAATATCAGAAAGGCTACATCTCTTGGCTATGGCTCTGAGACCGCTCCCATGGTCAAGAGGAATAGGTTACGAGTCACCACTCAGCACCACTAAAACCTCTTTTCTCTCCAAGAATTAATTAGGTATTAGCATTAAACAGATAATATTTTAAAAAATACCACACAATTTTCAGTACTGATTAAAAGTTCATGCCCTTCCCAGCTGCTGTAGCTTCCCAAGGGCTTTAGAGTACACATTCGCAGACCTCCAGTCACCCCAATCTTCCAGTATAATGACACCTTCATTTCCAGAGGAAAAGCTACAGAAAAAAAAGTGCAGTTTGCTTTAAGAACCTCTCAGGTCTTTTGTATCTACCCTAAGGAAATGAAAAAGGGCACAAGTCAGTTCCTTTCCTCTGCAGATCACCTCTAAGGCTTGTTTAAATCTCCATCTGCTAAACCCGAGCCAAAGCACTGTCATGAAAAGTCACATTTCAGCACAGGCTGCTCTGCTCTTTTTCTGCAACCAGAAAATGCAGACATGACGTTTTTCCTAAGTGTTCAATATTACAAGACAGAATATAAATATCACAAAACAAGTTAAGTATCTTTCTAACACCAGGGTAAATGATCAAATACACTTGAAAACAGGAACAACAGAGCCAAGGCTTCAGTCATAGAGAAGATAAAGTTATACAATGATCCGGGAGTGAAGTCATTATGAAAAATGAGGGTTGGAAAAGGCTGACACAAACCTAAAATACAGCAGTAATAAATACTTCATCTGACTAGCAATCTGTTTAAACTTAGCAGTGACAGAAAGCTGCCTTCCGCTCCAGCAGGAGAGCCCTGACAGAGACAGAGGCTGACACCTAGTGTCTAGCACACCCGAGCCTGAGAGAAGGTGCCCATCACCACGACAAGGACAGGGAAGCACCACCGTGGTGACAGATCACCAGGGCAGGAAGAAGATGCCTGTGACCACACAGAGCCTCTCACAGCCACAAGGGAAAGGAGCACTTCCAAGGGTGAAGAATTGATGGATGCAGATGAGCATGGAGGGGCAAACAGGAAAGGCTGTGCCACAAGGACAAACCCACGTCTCTGTCTGCGAAGGGAAACCCAGAGCTCCCCACACAACCACAGGTATATAAACTGGTTTACCAGAGCTGGTGGTGGTCAGCATCACCTCTGTGCCCTCTACCTTGACACACTGCCAGGCTGCACCCTTCTGCGAAGAATCAGTTGGATGTGTCGGTCTCTGGAGTACTAATGATGACTGCCAGGCTGCTCAACGGCCCCTATCTTGTGTGAGCTGGGTGTCAGCTTGTACATTTCTCTCCTTTCTGTGTGGCTGGGGGAGGAAGTCCCTAAATTTAGGAAGGGTATTAAATAGCAGTGCCTGCTTTGCAGAAGGGACTGAACCGTAAAATGGACAGAAGGGCATGGCTGCTCAACCTGTGCTCAGTGGCAAAGCTCTTACCTGGCAGTAGCTGGTAGTCGGTTCATCATCAGAAGTGGAGTTCTTCTCTTCTTCCATGCTGTGCCCTGGACTCTCTGCCTCCCTCCTCTTTGAAGGGTGGAGCCAGGTGATGTTTTCAGACTCTTGTCCCTCTGTGTCTCCATCTTCCGTACCATCAGCAACCCCATTCTCTCTGCTTATCTCCTCTCCTTTCCCAAGCTCATTTTGGCTCAAGGAAGAACTGGGTACAACTGGGTTACCAAACTCCTTCTTATGCAAAAGCTGCCTCTGAGCCTGCTTCAGGCTCTTCTGGTAAACCTCCAGCTGACACAAGATGACTTTGGTGTACTGGTTGGGGTCCACCCCTTTGGGGCAGAAGGGGATGCCCCAATAATAGTGCACTGTGTCTCTTGCCTCCTCCTGTTTGTGCTTCTCCTCCACCGCAGTCAGCATGCAAAGATCCGGGGTACTGCCAGACCCCTCATTCTGCTCTGCTTGCTCTGTGGAAACACAGACCTTGGCAGTGTGCCCAGGCTGTGAGCTGTGTTTGGTACCTGCTCCTCCACCACTCCTCCTGGGGCTGTCACACTGTTCTGTGGTCCAGCTCTTCGAGAGTGTGGCTGAGCTCTCAGCACCAGCTTCGCCCACAGAATGGCCAGTGCAGGGCAGGAGCTGCTCTTTTGGTTCGTGGCCTGCTGCTTCAGAAGAGCTGGAGGGGCTGGTGAACAGTCTCCGAGGTGTCAGTCGCCAGGAGCCTCTTGAAGCCACCTTGCCAAAGGTGGGACTCAAAGACATGAAGTCCTCTCCAAGAGTGCTGGGTAACATGTTACTTGAATCACTTTTTGCTGGTGAGGAAGACTTTTCACTTGACCTTGTCACAGGCTGGCCCTTCCCCGGAGACACGATTATGCTGGATACTAGTGAGCTTTCAACGATTTCCTGGCTTAACCTCCTCAACACTACCAAGGGGCTCCGGGCGACATCCATCTGTCCATTCCCATCAGCTCTGGAGCTCTGTGAGTGGGAGCTGCAGTCAGAGGGAGGGGTGTCAGGGCAGAACGCCAGGCCTCCCAGGAGCTCAGAGCCTTCTTTCTCAGCAGGCTGGCTTTGGCCCTGTGAATCTAGTGCTTCCACTGACAGCTGAGGAGTTGCAGTCGATGAGTCTGAGGGCTGACAGCTCTGAAAAACAAAAGGTTGACTCTCCTACAGAAGTGTTCTCTATCAGCAGAGCGCAACCAATGGCTCTCCCAGCACGCTGGCAGCCATCACCTGGACTGCAGATCCCCCTATCCCAAATCAGAACTCTCTACCCCAAAACAGGGACAGCAGGGGTTCATGTCCCTCTCAGTACAAAGGAACACTACAAAGCAACTACTCTACGGCTGTTGTCATTCCAGTTTGTGCTGGGAATAGCTACGCCCCCCCAGTAGAACTTTCTTTTGCGCAGCATGGTAAAACAAGCACAGACAGCAATGTTGCTAAAGAACTCTAGTGAGCCTCTTCACAGAAGTGCACTTACACTAAGGCTCTCAGCAATGGCCTTCCTCAAGAGCTCCTCCTCTTCCTCTTCCTGACAGTTCACTTGTCTAGCTTCTTGCTCACTCATTTTCAGGGCCAGTGCAAATTGTTCCTCTTCAGTCATCTCTACAGCAGAAGAAACAGGGTAATGTCAAGTCACAGCTGCACATGAATCTAAACACTCAGTGAATATCCAGCATGTAGGGAGAAATAGGTAAGAGTCCCAACTCCCCAGGAGGAATGCAGAGAAAATCACTTAAACCTCAGCTGTCCTGAAAAGGTGTCACCAAAACTGGAGCAGGCCAACACTAAATGAGAAAGGTAACTCAGGTCAGGAATTTCACCTCAGGTTTCTACAGCAATCTAAGCTCCCATTCCCCAAGTATATTAACTGCAACACGACATTTTATTTGCCATCAAACAACACACACTGCAGCTGCAGAATGCATGTTCAAAGAGAGAGGAAAAGGACAGATTTCTAAAGTGTGCTCATTTTTGTACTGGATAGGCTCAGCAGCAAGGCAGGATAAACAACATTATCTTCCTTAAGACATTTTTTTACTAACCAAGTAGCACACCTCACTGTCTTCTGACACAGATACCTGCAATACCACAGGAGACCTACCCAAGAGAAAAAGAGCTACATGTTGTTCATCCCGAGCTGCAGGTGGAAAGCTCTGTGGAGGATAACATTACTTGCTTGATGGTATTATAGAGGATATTTCAAATGCATACATCCCCCTTCTGCTCACATCACCACTCCACTGCATCACTAAGTCAGTCATGCATGGGAAACAGGTTTCCTACAGTTGTAACTGCTATTTCAGCAGAAAATTTATTCCTGAAATATTCCTCGCTCCAATCAAACCAGAAGTCTAGACTGGCTATGTAGAAACAAAGCAGTTAGTTACTTTGGAAAACACTTATTTACTTAGATTCAATCCAACACTTTCACTCTTCTTAAAATATACAATGCCTGCAGAATGGAGTGCAGCTTGAAAAACAACTCAACAGCACTCTCAGGAGCTGAAAAATACATCTTCTCACTCGAAACAAATTGACAGATTTCCTTCAGAACCTGCTCCCTCCTCCAGGCAGAATCCTGCACGCGCCATCTCATGCATGAACCAAAGGCTCGCACTCTCTGATGGGCTACAGCATCTTTAAGACATGCCATTTGAACAGGGAGGCTGCCCAAGCACAAAACATGCCTTCACGGCAGCCAGCTCCAGAGACAGGCATTACCCTGGATAAAGATGCATTCACAAGTTGCAGGCTCCCATTTTCTATCCCATCCTCTGCCTACCAGCTGCCACTCAAACACAGCAGTGCAGCTGTGCTGTGGCCATACTGCAGCCTGTCCATGACACCACTGCTGCAACCAGAAGCATTCACAGAGCAGAGCTTTGCTCTGCCCTTCCCCCAGCTCATGGATGATGGCAGCCTCGTGCTCCCCCACCCAAGCAGGATCTGAAGCAGTTTTGGACTGATTACCTTCAGATTCCTTTATGTGTCCTACTAAAACAGCACTTAGCTTCAGGTTGTTGGTTTGGGGCAGAGTGGGGGGGTAATTCCTTTGAAAATTAAGAAAGAGGTTGAAGGGAAAGCAGACTGCAGCGCTCTCAGGGCTCAGGGGGATCTTTTGTCCTTGGACAAAGTCACTCTACGATGGTACAGCCAGGAGGGACCAGGGCAAAAAAAAAAGCATCCTTTAATGGAAAGCACAGTCCAGTGTACAGAGAAAGCTCACAGCCCCAAGAACAGCAGCATTAAACAGCATATCACAGAGTCAATTAGGTTGGAAAACACCTCTGAGATTGAGTCCAATCTTTGACCAATCACCACCGTGTCAACCAGACCACAGCATTTACTGCCACATATAGTCTTTTCCCATAATACCAAACACCTTCCAAGCATTTGGAAAGTGTGTGCTGATTTGTTTTCCTGCCCAAACCATCACAGCAATCAGGCCACATCCTGCAAACTCAGACATGTGCAGGAAAACTGGTGCACATGATTGGCACCCTGCAACACACGACTTTCCACGTGCTTCAACAGGGGCCTGAGTGTTTGCCAGTTCAGGCTATCAACATCCATGAAGCTTAATAAAAAGAAACATTTTTTGGCGAGTTACTGCTGTACATTTTGTTTTCTTCTCCCTCCCTGGCACAGCAATTTCCCCTCTGGGGACAGGGAATGTGCCAGACAAATGCTGCCTCTGGCAAAGAAACCAGTGACAAACAAGATGCACTTAGTGCACGTTCCAGTTGAGTAGGTGCTCTGGAGATGGGGAAAACTCGAGTTTAAATCCACCTGGCAGTACTGTGGGGAGAGCAAAGAGCAGCTCTGCTCATGACTTCCAGCAGACCTGACTTGCTTTAAGTGAAGCTGACGGTATTTCATGCTCCAGGACTGATCATTTCTCAGCACCGTGTGTTTTATTAAACTTGATGCTGATTGCAGCCGTCATAATTTATGATGATTAGAAACCCAGAGTGCTGCGTTAGCCCCTGACCATTGTGTGCAAACAGAGCTGGGGAAGAGAGCTCAGAGTGTGTGGCGGGGGCTCCACAGATCCCGGGAGAAACAACCCCTCTCCATCTGGACCGATGCTCAGCTCACACTCATCACTCGCCTGCCTTGCAGGAGCCCATTCCCAGGGGGAAGCACCGGCACTGGGAACTCTGCATCTCACACTCCAAAATCCTCTCCAAAGTCACGCGTCCATCCCAACGCGGCAGGAAATCCCAGCGCCTCTCTGGGGACCAAGGCATCCAAGAGACCCGCAGATGGGAAGGAGGGGTCAGAGAGAAACAGCCCTAAACAAATTAAACCATTTCAGAGTCTTTTTAAATGCTAATACGGCAATTTGCAAAGCGATTTATGTTCCATTTTGACATTTGCAAAGTGAATTAGATGCAAAACCCCACTAGTTGTAGTTAAAACACTTAAGAGATTTACTCAAAAATAACAGAAAGGCGGGATCTCAGTATTTTTACATATCTAAAGTGCAATGACAGTCAAAACATTCAAATGTGTTTAGAGCATCGACTTCCTCCGGAAAAAGAGAGAGAGACACTTCTTTAGGTTTTGTATTTCCATTTATCCTGTCAGGATGAAACGTCACAGATGTATTTTAGTTATGGCTTTAGGTTAAAATTAATAAAACCACAACAAAGCAAAAAAGGGAGGATACGCTTTATAACGAGTGCCTGCCAATATCTGAAATTTTCCAGTTTTGAGGAGAAACAACTTACTCTACCCAGAAGCACCCAATCTTTACAAAAGACCAATTTGCCTCACAATTCAAAGAATTTATTTAAAGACACTGGGAAAAATAATTACTACTTCAAGTCTTAATTTGCCTAAAAGCAAACACCAAAAGTCTAATTATAGCTTCCCACAAATGAGAACAGCCCCACCATCACATGTGCTTAAATAAGCCCCTGCTCTCTGACCGTGTGGTGCTAGGCACCCCCAAACTAAGATGAGCATACTAAGCAACAAAAAAAGGCAGCTTTTGCCCCAGGAAAAGAAAAACTATTATCAGTAATTTCAACTTCTAGAAACACAGCAGAACTCCTCTGTCATACAACGTCTGGAGAGCTGGCCCTGTCTCCTGGGGATTTTCTGGAGCACGATGAACACCTTTTGCACAGCACTAGCTCCTGAAACCCTACATGTTCAATGATGCAACAAGGACATCCAACTTCAGCAGATCCCTGCTCTCAGCACCATATGCTTGGTCACATTTAAGTAGTATCTCCAAGGGGGGTTTCAGCTTTAATTTGGTGCTCTGTTTCCTTTGGGAGAAAAAGAAGAATAAGAAAAAGAACTCTTTCCCCATCTCTGACTTTGCTATCTTACTTGCTCAACACAGAGAGGCACAGTGGGCTGCAGCTCCCACAAAGAGCTGGGCTGTTCTGTGCTATGGCCTTAGGCCTCTATTAAAAACAATTTAATTCACACAAGCCCTGTGAGGACTGACAAGCCCAACTGCTGCTGCTTGTGGAGCACTGGCGTGCTCCATTTTGTTCAGTGATTGCTTTGGGTTTTTCAGGAGGCAACATCTCTCCCATTTTAAAACGTCCTGAATTTTATGTGCTGGATGGACCACTGCCTCACAGGAACACGAGTGGGGACACTCTGGGACCTAGCTGCTGTAACAAGTGGGGCTGTACAGGGAGCAGAGGTACGCTGGCCATGCTCAGTGGGCTCTTTTGCCTGTACATCAGAATATGAGCAGGAACATCCCAGCCTTTGGCATCTGTTCACAGACTTATTGTCCATGAATGCATTTAATTCCTTATTAAGGCTGTTGGTGCTGACCTCTCGTCAGCCTCCTGTGACACAAACTTCCAGGAGTTCATCCCATGCTGTGTGAAGTATTACTGTCCTTCACCCATTTTAAACCTGTCTATTTCTCGCTATTTCCACTGATACACCCCAGGAACTGGTAAACAACAGCTCTGTGCTCAGCTGAGGCATTGCCTTCCTGATGGGAACTTTGATCCCACCATTCTCTCCTGACAAAGCAGCCCCAAGCCTTTCAGTCTCTCCTCACCAGGCAGCTGTTCCACCCCTTCACGACTTTGGCTGCTCTTCTCTGGATGTACCACTGTGTCCTCGCTATGCAGAGGCCAGAACTGCACACAGTGCTGTGACAAGGGTGCACCAACACTTTATGTAACAGCAAAATTACATCAGGCAAATCCCTGGTTCTTAACACATCTTCCTTATGATGCCCAGTGATGCTGGTGCTCTGGCTGCCCCCACACTGTGAGCTGATGATTTCAGAGAACTGTCAGCTGCGACTCAGATCCTTCCTGAGCGGCAGCTGTCGGGTCAGAGGATTGTGATGTTTCAGGGACAGACAGGAGCAGAGGGGCCTGGATAGGAAAGCAGTTTGTGACTGATGGCGCTTTCAGATCAGCCTCAGACAGTTTTGAACCCGGTGAGGTACCAACACCCTCACACACTTATTTCAGAAGTGCAAAATTTAGCCCTGTGAAGGGTCTTTGCTGCATCCCCAGGCGTGTCACAGCCTTTCTGCAGGGGAAATAATCTCTAACACAAACAGCAGAAGCTGCTCAGATCCAGACAACTTCCCCAGCCCCACAGCCGAGACCTACGTGCAATTTTTCTTTTAGCAGCAAACTTCGTTCGATCCAGCTGCTTTGTTCTCTTCTTTTGCAATCCACTCTCTTCCTTTGAATCCTGCTGCAATGGAAAAGAACATGGTGAGTGTATGCAATACGTAAGAAATACTACCAGCCCCCTCCCCCCAACTACTCAGACACAAACACTGGTTCAAGAACAAGCGTCTATTTGTGTGAAATTTGAATTTCAAACGTAATTCAAACACATTCTGTAACTATTAAAAGCTGTGTGATAAGACTAACAAGCAAAAAGCGTTACAGACTGACATAAACAGAAAAGTAGGAGAGACAATAGACTTCATGCCAGTCACCATCATGCACTGCACCTGCTACCCATGATTTTAGTGAGAATTTGTTTGGCCTTGCTAAAACATTGATATTTGTAAGCACTCAAAAAATAAAAACAGAAACTTTTTATAACTGAGCATCACACACCTGTAAGCCAGGACTGTTTCCTGCCATGCAGCTCCTAGTATTATGCCCAGGCAGTATCAGGTGATCAAAACTAGAATCCCTAGCCATTTTTGGAGAACCACACCAATGCACCCCGAGGGCAGGAGGGACAGCTGTATTTTCTTCTCATGCTATTCTTTCATCGTACTCATAGAATCAAAGAATGGTTTGAGTTGGAAGAGACTTTAAAGATCATCTCATTTCAACTCTCTGCCACAGGCAAGGACACCTTCCACTAGACCAGGGTGCTCAGAGACCCATCCAACCAGGCCTTGAACACTTTGAGGGACACCCACAGCTTCTTTGGGCAGTATTGCCATGAGTATTTCATTTTTGAAAATTGAATACTTCAGAAACTTCTTGTCTTCAGGCTCCCTGGAACAATACTCCCACAAACAACTTAAATGTATGCTGCTTTAAGCACAAGGACTGCAGCACAAATGGGCACAGGCTTAAATGACACAAATTTCTGCAAGTTGCTGTCCTAATGGCTTAGGCGAAGGCACACACATTACCCAAGGCTGGCACTGGACCCCTTCCAATTTGTCTCTCTAAATCAGGTAGGATTAGAATCAAATCCAGTGTTTCAGGCAGAGACCCATGCCTGGCCAGGATGGGCTTTGCACTTCTCCCTCTGCAGCTACATTGAGTTTTGCTGGCCATGAGAACATCGGCCACATGCTTGTGCCTCATTCCACCTCCTGTGCAAAGAGGAGGGTTCAAGGAGGGGCACGTGGCTTGGGCTACTTTAACACAAACACATACATTGATTATTTTCGAGTGTCATCCATTTCTTTTGTCCTTTGCCCGTGTTCTGAACCCGTGAAGTCCTTCAGACTGCACCTCTGTGCTGTGTTTTGTTGAAGACATCTCTGGCTTTAGTGTTATCTCTAGATTTTATTAATCTATATACACCACTTGCTCCCTCTTACAGATCATTAATGAGGATGTTAAAACACACACAGACCTAATATTGATCCTCTTGGCCTCAGCTTTACATCTCCCCCAGATGAGCCTCTGCTTTGTTCATCAGCAGCTCTTACTGACAGTCTTTTAGCAGCATTTCAATCCAGGAATGTTGCTATCTACACCAAATTAAATTATTTACCCAACTAAGAATTTGCAAGACATACTATTAGGTGGTTTCCTGAAACCTTAATACATTACAGCTTTTACATGCCCCAATACCTACACCATTCCTCATTTCCACTGACTTAAGAATCACCTCACAACACACCAGCAATCATGCTTGGCAAGTCCACACACACTCATGCTTGTGCCTAAGGGTTTTTTTCTGTAACTGATTCCTTCTCTTCCCCACACAGACTGGTTTAGGTACCCCCTTTCCAAGATCTGCCACTGTGTCTCCAAAAGGCTGTTTCACATCCAGAGTCTCTCTTCCTAAGAGATGGATGCCAAGCTCCTGCTCAGGAGGTGAAATCCTCTCTCTTCCAGGGCCCTGGCATGGTGTCCCTCTCCACAGTTTTCCATAACCCATGGGATCTCCCACCCCAAACTGCCCTGCCTTGGTCTGCAGCAAGGGCCCCATGCTGACCTCATGGGCTGCTCACACCTCAGGGGATGGGGAACAGTCCGTGGGATTGCACCAGGATTGCACTAGGATTACACACTGGAGGAGGTTCAGCAACAGCTCTCCTGCCCTCCCCCAAAACCTTGTCTAACAATGCTAAACCCAGCCCAGCTTAAAACAGGGGCAATTTAATCCTGACAGGCTCTGTAAATCCCCAGCTCTTCTCTCTAGGCATCAATCTTCCCCTCATCACTCCTGCACTGGCTGGAAGGTCAACCCTGACACTCTCATCTGCAGCTCTCTTCCAGGGCACGGATGTGATTTATGAGCACACCAAACTTTCCAGGGCTGTGAGTGCCTGCTCTGTGCACAGAGACACACACAACACATACCACGGGACAACACAGGGCTCAAACACCTCCGAGGGCTTCCGAGGGAAACAGAGTGCCCGGCGCCAGGCGCACTGCCCGGATCCACGGCACAGCCAAGTACGTGCCTCGGTTCCCCACGCTGGTCCTGAAGAATCTCGACATTTACATCAGTGGCAGGAGCAAAATTATTGCAGGACACGTGTTGTACGAACCTCATGCATCCGAGAAAGATGTTTAAATTGCTCAGCAGCATTCTACTGAACAGCCACGGTACAGTGAACCGCTGAAGCAAATCCAATTAATCCTGATGGGCCAAAATATATACACACATCTCAATTCCAAGAATTCTTAAATCTTCTTTATTTTTAAACCCAGAAAATAAAACATACCTTTTAATTAGGATTTATGGCTGTTTGTACCTCTGCTGGGAGACAACCCCGCAGGCCCCAGAGTGCTCTGCATAAATGCAGGCATGGATGGTAGAAACAGAAGGGGCCAAGAAAATTCAGAGAAGACAACAGGGCTTGCTCTTCCTGACCCAACCTTTTAATGCTCATCTATCTACAAGGATAATAGGAACTCAAGGGGCCATTCAACCAACTGCCTTTCTAATAAGATCACTAGTCCAAAAATAATCTTAATCAATTAAAATATTCCCAAACTGCAGCCAATACTCTTAGTTACAAGGTCATCTCCAACACACATCTTCCAAGGGAAACTAATTATTATAGCGGAGGCAAGGTAGGAACTGCACACCTCTGCTCAGTGCCAGCCTGGAGAGCATCCTGCCTCCTCTGCTGTCAATTCAAGGCATAATGGCCAGAAGGAACCCAAACTCTCTTCCTTTGTCAGGCTCTGCACTTTAATTTATGATGCTCTCTTATGAGCAGTTTCACTGTCAACATTGTACACAGATGAAGAAATAGACAGGTTTCCAAAGTTCCTTACACATTTAGTGGAAGGCAGCCACTATTCTTCATCCTTGTTTTTGTAACCTGCTTGGTTTCACCAGACAGCAGGAAATCAAATTCACATTTTAAAAATGCTTTTGCACATACTTAAGAGAAGCTGACTCTGCCAGCAGAAACAGATACAGCTCCACTCATTTCTAAAAGCCCATAAATGGAAGCCAGTAGCCAGCATCCCACATCCTGCTCCCTCAAATCCACACGATAAACCACAGAAATCAGCTTCTACTGAGTCAGGGAAGAAAAGGCTACAGTAGAATGTCTCCAGCCCTAACAGTACAGACTGCAAAGTCAAAGGGTCTGGGTAATTTTACTGCTCAACAGCAGTTGGGACCATCTAACAATAGGGCACAGCCAAACACCACACACCCTGCATGGGGAATATGCAGATGAAAACCAGACTAATTTATTTTTAAAAGCCAATTAGATGTTGGAATTGCCATGTTTGGCTCTTGCCAAGGCTGCTGCTGAAATTAATATCACACTCTACTTTATTAGTCTCTGACTTCAGTTCAGAATCTGTTTCAGCTTTGCTCTTTCAGCTCATTAGAACAAACCTGCTGGAAGTGGAGATGAACAACAAGCCACAACAGGGCTCATGCCAGGATTTGCAGTTCCTGATAGAGGGAGAGAGGACTCTGTAGGAAAAAGGGCTTTTACTGGGCTGTGAGGAGCCTGGATTCAGATCAATCTGATTTTCAACAAGTGAGCTCAGCAGAGCCATGAAGCCTCCTCCAGAACCAACTCACATTACATTGTCCTCTGGGAGATGGAGGCACTGGGTCCCTGGGCACCAGCAGAGCCCATGGGGACAGCAGGGCACTGCAGCAATACTCCCATGTGGCTCTGCTTTGCTCGGATGGTCAGTGGTGTGAGGAGGCATCCTGGGATTAAGTTATTTTTATTCCTAGTAGCTGATGCAGTGCTGTGTTTTGGATTTAGTACGAGAATAATGTTGATGGCACACCAATGGTTTAGTTGGTGCCAAGCAGTGCTGACTCTGAATCAAGGACTTTTCAGTTTCCTGTGCTCTGACAGTGAGCAGGTGCCCAAGGAGCTGGGGGAACTGGGCAAAGGGATATTCCACACCACAGCACCTCATGCCCAGTGTATAAACAGGGAGGAATTGGCTGGGAGACACTGATTGCTGCTCAGGGACTGGATGGGCATTGGTGAGTGGGTGGTGAGCAACTGGATTGTGGCACTGGTTTCTCTTGGGTTTTACTCATAGAATCATGGAAAAGTTTGGGTTGGAACGGACCTTAAAGATCACCTCATTCCAACCCTCCTGTCCTGGGCACTTCCCACAAGACCAGGCTGCTCATTGCCTGCCTTGAACACTGCCAGGGACAAGGCATCCACAGCCTCTCTGGATATCCTGTTCTAGTGCCTCGCAATCCTCATAGTAAAGAACTTCTTCCATATATCTAACGTAAATTTCTCCCCTTTAAACCCATTCCTCCTTGTCTTATCACTACAGTTCCTGATAAAAAGCAGTTCCTCTCTGCCTTCTTTTCATTACAATTATTCTTGATATTATCATTAGGATTATTAATAGTATTATTATATTTTATCTTGTTTCAATTATTAAGCTGTTCCTATCTCAACCCACGAGATTTACTTTTTTTCCCCATGATTCTCCTCCTCACCATGGGATGGGAGTGAGCAAGCAGCTGCCTGGTACTTAGCTGCTGGATGGGATTCAACTGTGACAGGTGGGCACTGCCATCCTGGCTGTGACATTTCCAGTGCCATCTTCTCCACAGCAAGATGTCCCTCAGGCCATGCCTGGTCCTGAGGTGAGTGTCCACTGTCACAGCTGATGGAAACAGGATAGGGCAGTGGCTGGGTATTCCAGCCAATGCCTAAAGACAAATCCCTCTGCACCACAGCCAAAATCTGATCTGGAACATCAACACATGCTGCTGATTACCCGGACTGTGAGTATCTCCAAACACGGGAACACTCAGGCAAAGGGATGTTCTGCACCGAAGGGAAGACAGGCCATGCAGAAATAGATGGCACCATCACCCTGGAGTCTTGTCATATGTTCCCCAGGGCTGGCAGAGCTGATGGATCTGGCAGAAAGAGCTTGTGAGACTTGATGCCAACGTTATAAGTGCAGGCAGGTACTCTCAAAGCTCCCTAAGGATCTATCCAGGCAAAATACTCTTGCAAAAGGTCCCAGACCAGATCAGCAGCATTTGAGGATCAACTGCACTAAAGGCTGCACATCAGTCTAACAGGTCAGCACAACTTTTGTGCTCAGAATTCATGCTTGGCCAGGCCCTGTGCTGAGGAACAATCATCTTGAAGACATGGCTTCAGGGGTCAAACAAACAGCCCCCAATGCAAGCAGGAGGTTCAGGAGACCCGGAATTGTCATGCTCAGGGAGAGCATTGTTGGGCACTACTTGAAATGTTGTGTGTTTGTGAATGAACATCCATCTTCTGGCACAGGCAATCAATTCCCTGTGGGATTAAACAGCCAAGGGAGATGGGTTGGCGTGTCTGCATTTTCAGAGACACAGTCTGCACAAAGAAGGTCATCTCCTCTGGTTTCCACAGAGCCAGAGAGACTGTTCTTATTTTGTCTGACCCTTTCCAAAAAAAGAGAAGTGTTCCCCAAATCCAGGATTATATATAGCAGAGATCAGAAAGCCTCACGTCCAGAAAACTTTTTTCTGATGCAGCTCTGCAGATGCCATAGCATAGACATGAGCAAAGAAAGGGAACTTGGCAAAATAACATGGATGAGCTTGATAATCCAGCATGACTGAAAAATTCCTAGGAGAGGCAGTCTGCCAAAGATCATCAAAAGTGAGAAGCTGGAGGCTTTCCAGGTGCAGCTGCTACAAGATCTGCTGGTCTGGAAGCAGAACTAGGGACTTGTTCTATAGATACCTGCCAAGAGACTGCCAAGGAAGAAAGCCATCGAATCAATGATGCCCAAATTGTCCTTGTAGCTTTTGATTCATAAGGAACCATGTCCTAACAGATGCAAGATTAATTGAGAATGTATTGTTCTCTAAAATTGCTATTGATCTGAGCTTCCCACACCTCTTCTTGAACACACAACAAGGTCTTACCAGTGCAAGAACAACAGTTACAACATTCAAAATTGAAATTCAACTTGATGTACACAGAAGAGCTGAGACAGTTACAGAAGGCAGACAGTTATTTTTTTGAGATCCCAAGTAAATCAGTTTTGTGTTTGATTTTGCAGAAAACAACATGACAGGAGACTGTGGCACTGGATCTGGAAGCTGATGACTCACAGAAAGAGACTGAACTGAATAAATCCACTCATTCAACTGACTGAACTGTTGTCACTTAAACAGAACCTAATTGGCTCTTTAATGGCCTCTCTGAGCATATCCTTTTCTGTAATATGACCGATTATGCCATCAGAATTTATTGTTTATAGACAAACTTACAGAACAGTGAGGGAGCCTAACCTTTTTATAGATGTGTTTTAAGAGACGTTTGTTTCCTCTTTTTCAGATACGTGCACATTGAGATGAATAATTGCAGACAATAACAGGTCCTGATCTTTTATGTACTGCAGCAGCTCTTATAGCTGCTGATTTCTTTTTTCCTTATAGGTTTCACAATAAAGGCCAGTGATGCAGCAGACATCTGAAGTTAACTTAGCATATTGCAGAGCTAAGGGTTTAACCCCACTGAACTATTACTGCCATATGTTCCATTTCTTTCAGGGAATTTCCCAATGGGAAAGAACTCAGACAATGTGAAGAAAAAACATCCAATATCGTTTGCCCTACAGCTTCTTACTGTTTATTTCTAGTGATTTTCCCCTCCTCACATGATAATCGCCTTATTGGAGAGCAGCACACTGCAGATGTGGGAGCAAAAGGGGCCTGATTTAAGATCTACAGCTTGACAGTGAACTGAAATGCTTTTGAAAATGGTGGAATTACAAAAAGCAGCTTAGGAGCCCCAATCACCAGCAAGACAGAGCAAAGCCTTAAGAGTCACACATAAAAGAAACTGATTGTAATAATTTCCTCTTGTGTACCTCACTCAGTCAAGGACAGGTTCTGAGGGCTCTGGGTTTTCCCCAGGCAGGGGTTCCCATGCTCATCCCAGCGCCCGTGTAACCAACACAGACATTTCAATCTTGAGGGTAGTGCTGATGTGCATAAGCCGACACTGGGGATCAGGGATCTGAGCCTTGATGCCTTAGCCAGGCACTCCCACACCACATTCACCTTTACACCCTTTGGAACTGGGTTACAAACTCAGGCTCCTGTAATTCAGAATCAGTTTACAAGACACTGCCTGTCTCTGAGCTACTCACAAGCCTGAGTTCTGAATCATTTTCTTATCTATTTGCACATAATACAGAATCATGTTGCTAAGGTTTAGCTGGAAATCAATCAAATAAAAATTATAAAAAAAACGATTTGTAAAGGGATTGAGGAAAGGTTACTTTTAAATTACGTTTCTGATTCAGTTCTGAGAGGATTTGGTTATCAAATCCCAGACTCATAACTCACCCTCACAAAGCACACCATTCATTTCCTAGTCAAATAGGATTTGATTCATCTCATATGTAAGAAAAGGAATGGCACAAGACCCTCTGTGCAAAGCCTGACCCCAGCATGAGAGCAAGGGCTGCTCTGGCACTGCCCTGCAGCAGCATGGCCCAGCACGGGCTCTGGGTACCCCAAAGCCATCACTGACCTCTCCATCGCTGTCAGATATAACAATAAACGCATCCACAAAACTGCGCTTCTTCTTGGCATTGGCTGGGTTCCTCTTCTCTTCCTCCTCTTCCTCCCCATCCTGACCTCGAGACTCCAGGCCCTCTGCAGGCTTCTTCCTCCTCGGCATCCTTCACTCTGAAACAGAGGGAAAGAGTAAAAGCCATTTGTTTCCTTCTGATTTAGATTTCCCCTAACACTCTTTTTTTTTTTTTTTTGCTATTTTTAGGCAAAAGACCCCAGGCACTGAAACCTTATTACAAAGCGTGGTGGATTTAGTGTTACTGGGAGCCACATGCACCAGTCACCACTCATCTAGTTAAGAACACTTTATTAGAGCTGATTGCTAAAAAGGGGTGTCAGGGGAACAGCAACACAGACCAAAGCCACTCTGAATGCCTTGTTCCAAAGCAATGAGGCTTTCCTCTAAAAGCCCATCAGCAAACTCCTCCACAGCATCACTTCACAGCGGGTCTCCCACCCTCCCACACAACCGCCCCTCGTCAGCCCCACACCTTGACCAAAACAAACTGGGCTGTGGCAGCGGATCAAGCTGACATTTGCACACCACAGCACAGCCACCACAGCACAGCCCTTTGTCAGCTTTTGTATTCGACAAAACCAGGGGAAAGGCATTGTTCGTTCAAGGATGCTGTCCTGCTGCCTGCACAGCTCAGTGCATGGCTGCTCCAGCACTATAGACAGGGAAAACACAGGCAATGGCAGCAGGCAGGCTGGAAACAAGACAACAGGTTTATCTGGCAGTATGGATTTCTCAATGAGCAGCAGCCTCCGGAAGAACTCCATCCAGACATGCCCAAACCATCCGCATTAAGGCACTTAACAAGCAGCGAGGAACCTGCTGAGTGTTATTAGTGCAAACTTGAGTGCATGGAACAATTGAGGGCAGGTGCCCACACAATGGAAACTGGTACTTCAGCATCCCTTCCCTTGGCAGTCCATAGACTGATGGAGAGGGATGCACAGCAAGCATTAGCTGCCTGGATCCAAAAGAGCTCAGAGGAGGGGACTGGGAAGAGATCTCAGGAAAGGAGAGCAGCAGGATGGCACAGAGTTAAATCACCCTTTCCTGCCTGTGCTTGCTGTTTCCCTGGTAGCTCGACAATAACATTCAGTGCTTCTTGAACTGTGATGTAAAAGAACCTTACAAAGCAGGCTGAGCATGACCAGCTCTGCTGAAGTTCAATTAAACATGTGCAGACAGAGGTTGAACAACAAGCCCCTCGTTCCACATCAGGGAACAGCAGAGCTGGAAATGCAAGTTAAGTTGGCCGGTTCCCAGACCAGTGTCCTTCCACAGAACCACTCAGCCTTCCTTCAAGATCACTGAAATAGCTCAGATGTGTGCTGAGATCTAAAATAAGAGTAAGAGAAGATGCAACAGCAACCCTACATCACCCAGGATAGAGCCAAACCCTTCTCTGTAACACCACAAAATTGCAAACAGCCACTGCGTATAGAAACGCAAAGGGAGGCCAAAATCCCCATCAGTGCCGAGAACAGCAGTGCATTGCTCCATCTACAGTCTGAGCAGCAAGGTGAGGAATAACCACACTCCCTCCCCACGATCTGCAGCCTTCCTTCTGCAAATACATGCACACACACGCCCAGAGACAAAAGGCGATTATCCTGGTGAGTCATGATTTGCACCAAAGGTTTGCTGAGCCCTCTGAAAGCAGAATGTTGCACAAATGGGCAGTCACGGCATCAAAGTGACTGCAAGGACCTCTGCAGTCCTCCAGTGTTCGTCTGTTTAGGAATCATTGAATGGCTTGGGTTGAAAGGGACCTCAAAGATCATCTCATTCCAAACACCTGCCACGGGCAGGGACACTTTCCACTATCCCAGGTTGCTCCAAGCCCTGCCCAACCTGGCCTTGGACAATTCCAGGGACGGGGCAGCCACAGCTTCTCCAGGCAACCTGTGCCAGTGTCTCACCACCCTCAGTGGGAAGCATTTCTTCCTAATATCTAATTTAATCCTGCTCTCTGTCAGTTTGGAGCCATTAAAGGAAGGGAAAATAAAAACAAGCACTGCTTTTGGTAAAGCACTGACTCTTGAAAAACAAAGCTGTTCAGCTCCAGCTAAGCTGAACTCCAGTGTTGTTGGAGTATCCTCGCTGTTTGTTCTCAATTTTTTTATCTTTTGCTCCAAATGGTCTCTTTGCCCTCCCTACTCAGGGAGATGAGCCAAGCCTCACACCCAGCTGCTGTGAGCTGCCCCCACGAAGGGCATCCATGGTGCTGAAGAACATTCCCTTATCTTTGGAAAATCACTCACTCATATGCAACGAGGAGTAGAGAAGGACCCACGCAGGGTCTCTGAGGCTTTGGAGAGGCAGCCTATAAACCTTCTTACCCCCACAACAAAAGCAAGAGCAACAAACAACTGCTGTGTTGCCTCTATTTTTTTTTTTAAATCCATGCTGGTATCGCCATCTCTCCTCTGACTCTGCGATACATCTTCTGCTCGCTGCTCTGTGCTAAATAAGAGATCACTGAGAAATATCAGCTGAAGTTATGATGAGTCACCTACCTTCAACATTTAAAGGAGAGAAAAGAGGAGATGTAAGAGATGTAACCACACAACTCCCACAACGCTTCTGAAAATGAAGGGACTTGTGGCAAAGAGAGTCTCTGAAAATGTAACTAAGGGAACAAGACAAGTAAGAGATCACTTGTAGCTGTGCTAGTCTGAGGCTGTGAGTAGGAGAGCAGTAATAGCTTTTATTAGACAAGCTGGTGTAGCTGAGGGAAGACAACACGCATCAGAGCACAGACCTCCTCTTCAGGAAGCGAAGTTGAGCATATTTTGCTTTTAGCACTCTTGGAAAGGACAGTTGTGAGTGCCTGAGGGGAAGATACCTGCTTTCAGACTCAGAAAAAAAAAAAAAAAAAAGGCCAGAAACTGAATTATCTAAAATTACCTTTGCAGTCCAGTTTGCAGACTCATTTTGCAGTTATCCAGATTTTTTTCCAACTCTGAATTTAAGAGAATTTCTTTGTAAATGCTCTGACAGCAAAGGTGACCTCTTGACAAGGAACTCGCACATGCCATGCTTCTCCAGTCGCATTTTTAGGGATATCCTTGAAGATCCCCAACTTGTGATTATTTGTCATTTTCCCTCTCATCTATCATTTTGATGAATCAGAAAGCAATTACCGACAGAATAATTCTAAATCTTGACACCGCAGCTACAGACCTGCCAAGCTGTGACAGCTTGAAAAATGCTCGAAAAAACCAAGCCAAAAAAAATGAATGACTCTCATCCCCGGATGAGTTCCTGAGTCGTTGGAGACACAGGCTGTCGCTTTGTAAACAACTCCCCCCACCTCGGGAAGCGGAGGCATGACACTCCCCGTGCTCAGGCGGGTCAGCACCACACGCTTCCTTGGAAATATCATCCCCGGACCCTCGGCTCGACCCCGCACGCAGGGCCCAGCTGATGCTCCGCGAGCAGGACACGAGGGCTGGCAGCGCCCCGGGGAGAAATTGTTTACAGGATTGATCCGTTTATAGAGCTGGCTCTGCACAGAAGGGATACGGGCACTGCAGAGGCCACGCACGGCCGGGCGCATCCGCACAGGCTGCTGAGCTCTCGGGAGATGCTCCCTGCTTCAATGCCCTCGAGTCCAGGCCGCAGCATCTCCCTCCTCCAAGCACAGGGGAGGAAAATGTTTTCTCCTCCGGACATGGAGGGAAAGCGACCCAACCCCAGAACCCACCCACGGTCCTTTCCCTTGCCCAACCCGCTGCCTTCGGGCACGGAGAGCTTTGCAAGGAAAGGATGGGGTCAGAGATACTCGACAAGCTGGGGAGAAGCATGGGAGATTCCGGGCAGGATAGGGGTGAGCTATGGGGAAGGGGATCAGCCACAGGTGGGCAAACCTAAGGGAAGGGAGCGTGCAGGGGCTGCCCCGGGAAAAGGGGAGGGAGCCAGGCCTGGCAAGAGGAACAGGAGAGGCAGGAGCACCTCGATCTCAGTGGATGCGGCCAAGGCAAAGCTCCGGTTTTCGGGTCCTCTGCCCAGAGGGCGGTCCAGGAGGAGTTCTAGGGTATCCCCACGCACAGCACCTGGGGTGTGCCTCTCTCTCCAGGCAAGAGACAGAGGAAGAGCCCTTAGAGGGGAAGGGGAGGTATCCCATCTCCACGGAGCGCTGGGGGCCGGTCCCGGGCCGGCTGGGGGCGGGGACCGGGGGTCATACTTGGGGGAGGTCAACCCGGGGGCAGGGGCCGGAGAATGACCCCGGGAGAGGGAAGAGGTTTCCCTTGCAGCCCCAGGAGCCCCGCGGCGCATGGGCCCTAGGCGAGCCGCGGGGCAGGTGCATGCTTCGCAGGGCACAAGGTACTCACCGGGCCCGGGCCGCCCCGTATGCCCGCGGCCTCCCCGCCGGGTCTCCCGCACCGGCCCCCGTCGGCGGGTCCCGCACCCGCGCTCAAGTTGGCGGCGGAGGCCTCATTGCCCTCACCCAAGATGGCGGCGGCGGCTTCGCTGCGTCACACTCGATCATCGGGATGCTGAAGCGGGTAGCGCCATGTCCGTGGCGGGCAGGCAGCGAGCCCGGACGCCTCGCTCTGAGGTGCTGGTGGTCTCACCATTTTCTCAGCCCAGACGCCGCTTCCTCAGGAGAAGGATGCGCTGCGTCGCTTAAACACCCACAAAAACGAGCCGCCACGGGGCTGTCCGCAATACAACTGTGCCCACAACCAACATGTCCGCCGCCACCTCCCGTCGAGGATGCGGTGCTCTCGCGGGAGACCGCCCCACGGTTGCTAGGCGCGGAGGGGGCGCGCGGGCGGCTTCCCGCGAGAACAGCGTAAGGCGGCGACGGTGGCCATGGCGGACGGGGCCGGTAGCAACGGGGACGCTGCGGGGCCGCTGGTGGGCAAAGAGGCGGGTGAGGCGGCGGGACCGGGAGCGGGCGGGTGGTCAGGCCTCACAAGGTGCCCTCTAGCCCAGTTGGATCCTGCGAGGTGTGGAGCATCCCGAACAGGGGCGGCCCGCACCTCGCGGGGCCCCACCGGGCCGCTGACGCCCCCGTTTTGTGTCTCACCCCACAGTGGAGCGGCTGATCCGGGAGAACGGACACATTTTCACCGAGGCGCAGTGCAAGGTGTGCAGCGCCCTGCTCATCTCCGAGTCACAGCGGCTGGCTCACTACCAGGTAGGGAAGGGGGAGCCCCCCGCCTCCGCCCCAGCCCAGCCCCAGGCTCGGCGAGGCACCGAGCGGGGGTTTCTCTGCTTTCCCGCAGAGCAAGAAACACGCCAACAAGGTGAGACGGTACCTGTCCATCCACGGCGGGGAGGAGGGTGCCCAGGGGAAGAAGATGAAGCTGGAGGTGAAGCAGGTGAGAGGAGACGTGATCAATGTCTATAAGTAATGTCTACCTACAATGAATGTGTTAAGATCTAGAGGGTAAGTCCTGTGAAGAGCGGCTGAGGGAGCTGGGGTTGTTTAGTCTGGAGAAAGGAGGATCAGGGCAGACCATATTGCTCCCTACAACTCTGTCAGGAGGCTGTATCCTGGTGGGGGTTGGCGTCTTCTCCTAGGAAACCAGCAACAGGACAAAAGAAAATGGCCTCAGGGTGTTCTGCATCAGGAGGAATTTCTTCACTGAAAGTGTTGTCAGGTTGGACAACACTTCATTGGAAGGGAAGTGGTGGAGTCACCATCCCTGGAGGTGTTTAAGAAATGACTGGACATGACTCTCAAGTGTTCTAGTGTAGTTGACAAGGTTGCGATCAGTCAGAGGTTGAACTTGGAGGTCTTTTCCAACCTTAATTATTCTCTCATTCTGTGAATTGTCTGAAGGGAGGGTATCAGAGGTTAAACCAGACTGCTCAGGGGTGCCCAGCAACAGGATGAGAGGCAACAGGCAGAAACTGATGCCAAGGAAGTTTCACCTGAACATGAGGAAGAAATTCTTACCTGTGCCATGACTGAGCACTGGAAGATTGCCTAGAGGAGGCATGGAATCTCCCTTACTAGGGATATTCCAGAATTGTTTGGATGCCATCCTGTGCCTAGTGCTCTGGGATGACCCTGCCTGAGCAGGGACATTGGACCAGTGACACCCCGTGGTCCCTTCCAGCCTGATCCATCCTTGAGTTTTGTGAGTGCAGGATCCACCAGGGCTGAATACCGCCCTGTGGGACATGCTGGGCTAAAGGCAGTTGTACAGCCATGTAAGTGAATGACGAAAATGCTCTCAGAAGGGGCTTGGTGAGAACTGAGAAGCTCAGTGGCAGGTGTTTCATCAGGCCTTGTCCCAGTTCCTGCTGCCCTTCCTCAAGCCTCTTTAAGCTTGTCCCCCCATTTAAACAAATGTATATTTCTCTTTTTGATAGTCTCTTTTTGATGACAGAGAAAGAACAAGAGCAATTGCTTGTCAGGAGCATCGTTGCATAATATCACACAGAGCACGTTGGGTTCATCATCAACAGGAATTCTCTTCCCAGAGCATTCTTTTACTTATTTAGGTTCCCTCAGCTGGTAGCTGGAGCCTGTAGGTCAGTAAAGGCCCCACGTTCCATTCAGCCATCTGTTTGCCCCTTGACTCCCTTGGGGAACAGATTCTACTTTTATGATTGCTTCAGCTGTAATCCCTAACTCTGGTATTTGCAGGGAGCTGGGGGATAACAGTAGATGCCTTTGCACATAGTGTCAGGCTGAGAATTGCCTGCTGCTCCCTCTTCAACTGGTGTTGTGTTGCAGATGACCCAGCTGATAGTGATGTTTGTGCTGCTCAGTTCACACCTTGTAGGGGACAAGGCTGCGTGGTCCAATTTTGGCAGCCACACGCTTAACCTTGTCCTTAACCCAAACAGGCCAGGGCTGCCCCTCTGTCTGGAGTGTTTGCTAACAGGTTAAAAACAGTAATCTGGTGCAAGAACACTCTTCAGGGAGGGAGAGGGTGATGCTGCATCATGGAAGTTCTACCTAGTCACACTTCATCAACTTAACACCTGAATGTCTTTGATGATCTTTTTTTAGACCCCCAAACCGTAGTGTTTCTCCTCAAAACCAGGAGGCTGGACGGGATGACCTGCAGAGGTCCTTCCCAGCCTCAGCAACTCAGTGCTTCTCTGTGCACAGGACAGCAAGCAGGAAGGCAGCAATGGGGAGGACAGGAACAAGTGTTGTCCCATCTGCAACATGACCTTCTCCTCTCCGGCTGTGGCAACATCTCACTACCTGGGCAAGACTCATGCCAAGAACATGAAGCAGCAGGCCCCCAAAATAGAAGGTATGAGTGTCTGCAGCACCTTCACATTGTGCCAAAGGGCTGTTGAGATGTTTGTTGAACCCCAAGTGTGTTCTCTTTGCCGTGAAATAGAGTAAGCCAGCAGTGCATCTCCAGGGACCTGGCTATGCCAGCCTGCTCAGTGGGCTGGCATTGGCAAGAGGTTGTGTGGTTTTTTTTTTGCTTTGTTTGGGGAAAATGCAGCTGGCAGCAGCCATTGTACCCATCCCTGTATGCAGGGACCAGGCACATGATGTTAAGATGTAGAAATGCCTATCACAGGGTATGATGCTCATTAAAAGGTTACAGAGACTGAAGTGACTGGCGAAACTCTGATATGGCAAATTCCCCAGGGCTGCTCAGCCACAACAATGTGGCCTCTGAGATTCACAGACTTGGGAGCTGCAGATTGCTGGGGAGTGGGAGAATACATCTGGGGAGCATCAGTATGTTCTTGTTCTGACCTTGTCTGCCCCAGCACAAGGGTGTCCCATCCCTTTGCTAGCAGCCAGAAAGGCCTGGTGAATGGGGAGTGACACGCTCTGTCCAGGGCAGGTAGAGGTAGCCGTGGGCCAGGGGGGCTGCAGATGATCAGGACAGAAGGAGAACAGCCATTGAGTGCACCTGAGGATGGCAGCTTGTGCTAATTCCAAGATGAGGACCTGTGAGTCACCCAGACTCCTGACTTCTGGGATCTTCCAGGCAGAAACTGTCTGTCCCAGCGTGTCTTCATGACTTTGCTACAATGTGTGCACAGCAAAGCCTCCTTTGGGATCTTGTTGTTCTTTGGAGCCCTTGCTTTTGGGTATGATAGGAGCCTGCAGGAAGAGGTAGATGTTCACTGAGCAGTCTGGTGTGTACCTTTGGTCCTGGCATGACAGGAGGTCTCGGATCCCTAGCAGGTTACTCACTCTGCTCTTGGGCACCCTGGAATGAGAGGGTGCAGGTTTCTCTACCACACAGGAGAGCTGCTTCCTTGTGTGGATTCACTATGTCAGACCTACTCCCATTTATGCTGTGTCTCAGGCAGGACTCCTTATGAATTCAGGATCAGGTCCTGTGGCTGCATGGTGCTTCCAGAGTCCGACTGCCTTTGCTGTGCAAGGCCTTGTGCCCATGTTCTGTCTGGGAGATGATAACAGCAGGTGGAAGCTCATTCATACCCAGTGTTTCTTGAATACAGTCATGCTTATGTTAAGGAGAAGCATGTAAATCTGTTGGATTTTTTAAACCATGAAAGTTTTCCTGGCATACTCTGAGTTATGTTACCACATCTTTAAATTCTGCAGCGTTAAGGGAAGAGGTAGGAAAATCATTAATTTATGGAGATATCTTACATTGGCTAAGTTTGGGTTTTAGATGTAGTGTGTTGCTGGTTTTAATGTGGGTTTGGGGGAAATAAAGTAACTTTTTTACCTCTGAGTTCTGTGACTGACCATGAGTTTGGATTCACCCTACAGAAACCGTGCCCCCACAGAAACACCCTGCTGCCCTCCCCACCTCTACTGCATCTTCTAACGAAGAGAACAAGGACATTACTGACCCGGACAAGTTCTGTAGCCTCTGCCATGCCACTTTCAACAACCCCCTTATGGCAAAACAGCACTATGTGGGCAAGAAGCACAGAAAGCAGGAGACCAAACACAAGCTGATGGCGCACTACGGCCGAACTCCTGATGCACCAGCATCATCCTTCATGGGTGAGTTCTCAACAGGGAGGCTGATAATCAGCTGAAGAGCAGGGTGGGAGAGAAGCAGAATGTGTTTGACAGACCTTTGGACAAGAGAGTCTGTGTGGAGGGAGCAGGGGAGTATTGCTCACGATGAGGAACTTGATTATACACCCTAAGATTGATTTGGTTGATGTTGTAACCCCTGGCAGCAGATGTTTTAGACTGTAGCTACTCGTGACAAGCTTTGGGTTATGTTATATGGTATTGTTTAATCGGGGACATGTCCTTTTTATTCTCTGTGCAGATAATCCAGGGATTTTGGCCAGTACTGTTTCTAGTTAGGTGATTGCATCCAAAATGGAAAGATAAAAGTGGCATTTGATGCTTAAAAGTCATCTTAGAGGGGACTAGCCAGACATGGAAGGAATAGGTTTAACTGCACCTGCTGCTTCAAAGCACATGAAAGCCAGAAAGATTTCTCCCTGAATGCCTTTTTGCCTCTGTGTGGGCACTTCCATCTGATGAACTAATGCAACTCTCTCTGGAGCAAACAGGAATGTGGAAAAAAAAACCCCAGAGCTATTAAGGAGGAACTTTAGGCAGACAGTTAAAACTCTTTTGGTTTATTATCTGCTGCTTATGAGCACTTGTATGTGATGAAAGCCCTCCAAGTCTAGTGAAAGCATTAGGCGCTCACAGAAAACTCCTTTGTTCCTCCCAGCAGCCTTCTGTTGAGCCAGGAAGTCTTAGTACCTTCTGGATACTTGAGGTAAATAATAAGCAGACAGATCATCTTAAAATCTTCATCAACGGCTTCTTTCTCTCTTGTAAAAACCCACACAAGCACAAGATTAATTATTCTAATTCTTTGCAGGCCACCTTTAGATACCGGTAGCACTTATGACAAATGAGGCTCAATTAGCCAAGTAATGTTCTCTCCCACATTGCGTGGCCGTGTGGGAGATGGAAAAGGTGCTCTGTATCTCACGTTACCCATCTGCTCTGCACCTAATTAGTGGGGTCTGATGAATGGTTCCACTTGAGTGTGACTCAGGCGCTGACAGGGGCAGGAGCTCCAGCCCAGGCGGGCTGGGTAGGTGTGCAGTGTTGTTGCCTGGGTACGTGGGCAGTGCCCTTGCCTGTGTGATTGATACGTCCCAAGAAGTGCCAGCAGAATGGGAATTTGTACAGTCACATCTCTAGGGCACTTCATCTCTTCAGGAAAGGTTTCAGAGCCTGGGCTATAAGCAGGGGCTCCTCAGATGAGATGGGCTGCAGTCAGGGGTGTTTTGTCCCGCTCTCTTTGCCTGTGTCTGTGTGCCAACAGCCCCATTTGTCCCTAAATGCTCTGCTGGGACCTGACTTGCGGCAGATAAAGATGTGTTCTTTGGAAATGCGACACTGAGGTTGTTGCCCGCTTAAAGTTCTTTTGGAACGAGTGGTTTGGGATTGAGGAGTGTAGTTTAGACAACTTTGTGCATGCACCTGTTGGATGGGTTTGCAACAGAGAAACCTTGACGTTGATGGTGCAGGGAAGCAGACGAAGGCTGTATCAGCTCCTGTGGCCTTTACTGCCCAGATCCAGCTCCATTTTGAGAGCCAAATGTCCCACTGTAGTCTGAAATATCTGAGGTGCAGCAGCTGCATGCCGAAGTGTCTGCTACATCCAGAGTTGAGCTTCCCAATGATTTACTGCTCTGCACACCTGGGGTCTGTCTCTTCTTTCATCTTAAGGAAATGTTTTCCTTGTGGGATTCCCAACCAGAGCCCTTCCCTAGAGAGCCAAAATTCAGGAACGCTTAATGTCTTGAGGACAACTGCCAGAATTTTTCCCTGTTAGAGACTTCTGTGCTGCCATACTTGCCTGTTTGGTATCTGTGACCTCCTGAACTTTCAGTCCAGCCAGAGTTGCCATGTTACACAAAACCATTGATCCTGTCGAGTACTGCTATTGTTGGAAATTTTTTTTTTCCTGGCAGTTAACTGATCCACTGACTGTAATCAAACTGCTTGAGGACAGAGCTTAATATCTCAGTTGGCACCTCAGCAAGGCTTAGCAAAATGCTGCATTGTGGAGCTGGACAGTGGATGTAATCTCCTCTGCCTTTTTTATTGAAATGTTACAAGCTTAAAAATTCATTATCTCCTATTTTCTGTTTTGAGATGTCCAGATCAGCAGAAGTAGGAACACAGGAAAGAAATGGAGTTGCAAAGGCAGTTACAGCCTTTGGGGTTTGATGTCAAATCTGAAACTTTTACTATGCCTGATACTGTGAACTGTAGGGAACATGGGGGTGTTTTTTAGCGATGAACAAACCATGTTCTGATCAGGAAAGCTTTTTTGTCTTAGTGATTCCTTTGCAATGATTGGCTGATACACAGTGGGGTAGTGGGATTCTGTGATCTCCCTGCCTGGTCAGATTGTTGACCGTTATTTGTCTTTGTTTAGGGTTGTTTAATAAATCAGGTGATTGAGTATCTTGCTTGTTTCTAATTCAGGCGCTGGGATTAGCTAAGCTGTGAGTGCTAACATTGCTGTCTGTTTCAGCTGGGAAGGGCTACCCCTGCAGCACATGTAACATAGTGCTGAACTCCATAGAGCAGTACCAAGCTCACATCAGTGGCTTCAAACACAAGAATCAGTAAGTAATGTTCTTGTCTAAGTGTGTTTCCATCCTTGCTGTTCAAATCAATGGCCTAAATATAACCTAAAATGCAGTTTTGAGCACGTGTTTTCAGCTGACTTCCAAACAGAACAGCAGGGTCTGTGCAGGCTCTCTCTCTCTGTCCTGACGCTGCTCCAGGAGCTCCCTCTGCAGACAGCCCAGTTGTGCTGCCGAGGTGGAAGTGCCTCCGGTTGCTTTTGGTTCCTCATAGTTCAGCTCAGCACAGACCTTTGCAGTGAACCTGACACCTTTTAAACACCGTTTCTCTTAACAACTGAGATTTTAATTTAATTAAGGACTGGCTCAGTGGAGATCTGCTTGCCATTCTAATCTCTGTTGGGATTGCTTGTTTTAAAATTTGGCATGTAATCAGCACGCTCCAGAAACCTGGACTATATTCCTGAACTCACTCTTGCAGCTGGCAAGTTAAATAATGGCATCCCTTGCATATGTTATTAATTGAAAAAAATTATGCTGCCAGATGATTAATACCAAAAATACTTGTTCTGGAGACTGCCAATCTTTAATTTAAGAGCTTTCACTAAAAGAGGTGCAGTAATGAGCCTGGGTTGGTTAGAAAGCTTCTTAGAAGAAGAGGTAATAGGAAATCCTACCTGAAGGGAGGGCAGGCTTGTAGCCAAATTCCCCCGAAGGGACAGGAGGAAAACTGGGATCTCTTGTTGCCTATCTATGGAATAACAGCCTCCTGGTCCCTCAGCTCTGGGAAGTACTTGATGGGAAGACATCTTTCATCCCAGGGAAGTTCCAGCACAACTAGATCAGTGAATAGGAAGTATCCCGTTCTAGAGAGATAACATTGAGGATGTTCCCAACACACACACATTAATGCTCTCTTTAAGGACACTGCTGTTTTCGGAGCTGTTGCAGCTACACAATTCCCCTTCAGAAAGCTGCTCTGGCTTAAGATGTGCAGTCCTGTTCCAGCTTCTGCAGCCTGCAGAGAGGCAGGATGCTTGCTTTGTAATGGGAGCTCTTTAGCAGTCCTTGAGCTGTACCACAGCTAATTCTGCCATGCTAAAGGTGTCTGTTTACATACAGGCACAGAGAGCAAGGATTCACTTGGAAGATTTTCTGGCAAGTTGTTGCCTTGGCTGCAGTGGGCTGTTGCTCTGCTGACAGCCTTGCCTGCTGAGCAGTGATTGCAGCTGGCACATTTCAGAGCATTTGTGACATTGTCTCCTTTTTTCCTTTTTCTTGCTCCCTTCAATGTGCAGGATGCCAGGAGCAGTGCCGGTTGTTGGACCGTTCCCGCCACAGCAGTATGTCCGGGAAGAGTCAACTGCCCCAGGAGGCTACAGTTACTTCAGCCAAGACTTCTAGAGCAAGTTGCAGCACTATTCTTGGAGTTGTTGGTGGCCCCAGAATGCACATCCTTTGCCAGCCCACAATGGTTTCATTATCCCTCTGGATAAGCAAAGCCCTACCCTCCTGTATACACCCATTGAGCAGAATGGGGACTGAATCTGTTAGGAAAAAGGATCCAGCTGGAAGAGACTTGCTAGACAGCAAATACTTCACTCCCTTAGAGTAGTTTTCATTGTGTAATTGCTTCCTGTGAAGGTGGGTGAGGTGTGAGAGGAAGTGTGTATCTGGTGTAAGGAGGGTTTGGCAGCAAGCTGGTAGTGGCATCTTCTCTGTGTCCCCACTCTGGGGGGCTGCCTGTCCTGCTGCTGGACTGCTCTCAGAGGGACACCAGCAGCCAAGGGCACCCCCGGGCATGACAGGAAAGGACCTGGAGTCTGGCTCTGGGACCAGAGCCACCCACATGGCCTGGAGGCTGAGGATGGAGCGTGGCCCTTGTCCCTAGGTGTGCCCTGATGTTGGTGTGCTGTTGGCCCAGCTCTGCTCCTCCCTGCCCTGGGCCAGGGCTCTGGCTGCCCCACCAGGCTGAACTCCATTGCCTTCTGGGCTGGCAGGCGCAGGACAGAGCCACCCATCAGCCACATCCTCCACAGAAGCACCACAGTCCCTTGCCCAGGCCACAACCAGCTCTGTGGAGTCAGTTGCTCTTCCAGCAGCAGACCCAGGGTCCCTGCCTCAGCCACGGGAAGCACAGTCCTGGCCACAGCCCCAACCACTGCCATCCCTTGTGGCCCCGCAGGCTCCATTGAGTAAATCAGGTGCAGATGTGGAATCAGGACCGGGTGCCTGCTTACAATGAGGGGCTGGGAAGATTGGGGTAGCCCTGTTCCTGCCTTGCAGTTCCTTGCCGTGGCTGCTGCTTTACCAGGGTGAACCCCCAATGTTGTGCAAAGGACAGGGCTGGTGTGCAAAGCTTCTGCTTTCTTGGCCCGTAGATGGGCACTGTGGTGCCCAACCCAACACATGGTGTGTGCCATGTCCCCACAGGGAGAAGGACACATTCTAGCCCCATGCACCTCATTCCCTGTGCCAGCTGCAGCCACAGCACTCCCCCACACAGCCAGGGCAGGAAGAGGTGGCAGGGCTGCCGTGGGACAAAGCACGACACTGCCTACCCTCCTGCCATATCAACTTCTATGTTCCCTGCTCAGCCTTCACTGCCAAAATCTGTGGGTGCTCCCATGCCATGCTGGGGGCTGGATGAGGCCTGGGCCCCTGATGTCCCTGTCCTGCAGCCCCTGCACTGGGCCCCACATTCCTGGCTCCCCAGAGGGAGCAGCAGGTTTATGTTTGCCAAGTTCTGCCTGGTTAAACCTTAACTGAGCTGGGTTGCTCCATCAGTCCCTCCCAGCCGGAGATAAGGATGGGCAGGCAAGCCCAGGGTGTGGTGGGACGTGCTGCCCCAAACCTGGCTGCTTGCCTCCAGGGCAGGACCCAGCCCCTGCAGAGCACCCTGCCCCTCCAGCTTGCCCCCTGTCTTCCTCAGCGGGTCCCTGCTGATAGGAGGGCAGCAGGTTGTGGCTAGGGCTGGAAGCTACCATGTCGAAGCCAGTGGGACTGGATGGAGCTGGAAGCCGCTTGCTGGGTCTCACCCATGTGCTCCAGGACTGACCCACTCCCTCAGTGCCAGAAGGTTCACATCACCCCAGCACATGGAATGAGCCTACTCAGCCTCAGATCCTATGCACGTACAGGGTACAGTGAGCTGGGGCTTCTGTGCCCCAAACAAGAGCCATTCAGGGGAGGCCAAGAGAAACTTCCAGGAGGAAAGAGCCCCCCAGGCTCTGGCCCCCATAGGAGCCACCGAGCTGCGTGGGCTCTGGCTGGCCGCAGGTGCCACCACAGCGGGAGTGGCGGCAAGTGCTGGGGCCAGGCACAAGGGGCGGCTGTGTTCCCGCAGCTCCGGCTGCCTTCCAAGAGCAATATTGTTGGCACCAGGCAGGCTCCCTGCACCGGCAGCACATACATGGGCCTTTCATGAGGGGAGTGGGGATGATTTACTGCCTGGGGGAAGGAGCAGGGGCGGGAGGATGGAGCCCCAGCATGCCAGTGCCCGGCCCCTTGTGTGTGCACGCACTGCCGCGGGGCCCTGCACATGTAAGCAAGGCCGAGAGACTGGCCTGGGGGTCGTCTCTCCCAATGGGGCATGGGGCAAGAGGGATCCCTCTGCCCCATCTGTGGAATTCTGAGAACACACTTCATCTCTCTGCACCCCACTGTGTCTGAGCTAAGCAACCATGGGTCACACATCCCTTGTGCCACTTTGATGAGGGCAGCCCATGAGCTGGGGAAGACAGGGGCACCAGAGGAGGGTGCTGGGGCAGGGGTGCACCCACAGTGCAGAATGCTGTGCTGGCACAATCTCCCCCTTGTTGAGCTGCTGGCGTGGCAGAGGCCGTTGTGGTGCTGCTGGCAGCGGGTGGCAGGCGATGGGGCTGGGCTGCTGTGAAGGCCTTTTTGTTGGCCGTCAGTTGCTGTTATAAATCAAGCTAGGCAGCCCAGCCCAGGCCTAGCGCTGCCCCACGGCTGGGAGGTGACCAGTTCCCAGCTGCCTACAGCAGAGCCCCACCAAGCCCTGGCCTATGCCTGGCATTGCCCTGGCCCAGTTGGGATGTTTAGTGTGACACTGGGCAAGGTGCCCACACTGGCCTGCTTGCCCTTCTTCCACTCAGCATTGGGGAACCCTGGGATACAGGGAATCTTTCCATGTTCATCCCAGGCTGTGGCTCCCACAGGCTCCCCAGAGTCCCAGTCTCCTTGGTGTTCCCAGTACTGGGAATGTCCCCTTCTCTCTGGTTTTAATTTGGTTTTGGTTCGAATTGAGCTGAACCCAACATTTTTCTGTGCTTCCGGCACACTGTGAACTCTGCAGGGGCGGCCGCTGCTCCGTGAAATTGATGTTCTCGTCTGCTTCACGCATCAGCAGGAATGAACAGCTGCTGGGGGCTGCTGGCCCCTGGGACTGCTCTGTGCACCTCTGCACCCCAAAGGGACACCAGTACTCCAGATAGGGAGCAGCACGGGATGGATGGTGCTATGGGAGATTGTAGCACCAACCAGACTTCACAGTGGAACCGTGTCATGCTGGAAGTTGCTGGTTTGGCACAGTGGAGCAGCACGGACAAGGCTGTGCCCAGGACTCGCAGTGTGGCCCTACAGAATGAGGGGTAACAGTGACAGTGACAGTGCACCCCCGCACAGGGCCTCAAGATCCACACCAGGCATGGGCAAGGCTATGTGTGGGGCTCAACACAGCCCTGGAAAATCTTGCTGGGAAGCAGGTAGCGAAGCAGACAGCAATACGGGAAAGGAGAGCCGCTTTAGGGCCAGACCCTGGCCAGGTACTGGGGGACACTAACCCCTCTTGATGGCAGCAGGATGTTCAGGGGATATTGTTCCTTGGGATCACACCAGCTCAGAGGTGTCTGAGGCCTGGCTTCCACTAGTGCCCAGGGGTCCGGGTCCTGCATGGACCAACAAGCAGCAAGGCCTGGGCATGGTGGGGTCTGCCTGCCCCAGCACAGGCAACAGCATAGGGAAGGTGAGGGCGAAGTGTTTATGGGTCAGATTAGGCCACTCCAACACTGGCTCGCAGCTTACCCACGTTTTATGACACTCAGTTATGGGCTCCTAATGAGGGTCACAGCCACTTTATGGCACCGACAGCGATAACGCTACAACTAATTATGGCACAATTAGCGTGTGGGCTGCTGGGCACCAAGCAACACTCAGCGCCCAGCCCGGGCCACAACACCTGCTTGGGACTGGAGTGCTCCCACTCCCAGCAATCGCAGGGTAACGGCGGTGGCCTTGCCCCCTGTCCCATCTGCTGCTCCCCACGCGTGGGGTCCGCCTGGAGGACGGCACAGGGGAGCAAGCCTCGGGTGTTTTGCAGTCCTCTGCGTTCCCCACCCGCGAGGGGAGGCTGCACCGGCGGGGCCGGGACGGAGGGGCCCGGGGTCCGCCTCTCGCTGCTGGGGGGGTGAGGGCCGGTGCTACCCCCCCACTTCCCCCGTCCAGCTCGTCGGCGGGTCGGTTTGCAGACATGCCGGCGAAGCGAGGCCGGTCCCCGTCTCCCCCCCCCTCCCGCCTCCTCAGCGCTCCGGGCGGGGCCGCTGTAACCCGACCGCGTCCCTACAAAGTGCCCGCGCCCCCGCGGCGGCGGCAGAGCGGGGCCGGAGCCAGCCCGGAGCGAGCCCCAGCCCTGTCCGCAGCCGGAGCCGTCCACGGCCCTGCCGCCATGGGGCCACGGTGTGGGGCGAGGCGGCGCTGAGCCCGCTGTCCCCGCTGTCCCCGGACTTTGCCCCGGCCCGCGCAGCACAGGCAGCTCCGCCGCGGGAGCCCGTCACCGCCGGTAACCACGCCGACCGCGACACTCGCCCCCAGCATTATTCGGGCCCCCCCGTCCCGGGATACTTTCCCCCTCCCTGGGATCCCCCGCGGTCCCCTGCCCCCGGTTAACCTCCCCTAGCGCCCTGACCAGGCTGCCTCTGGCTGGAGAGGTCGGATTCCCGGCACCCAAACGGGGCGTTTCTCACTCTCCGTGCCCCCTCCCATTCCTGCCCAGGGACCCCCGTGCTCTGCCGCCCGTCCATGCGCACCCAACCTGGCGGTGACCTGGGGACCTCGCACTGCTTCTCCCCGGTGCCTCGGGAGAGGAGGGGGCTGCCCGCCCGAATCTGCTCACCCGACCCTGCCTGTCCCGCACGGTGAGACCCCAGCGCTGGGGGGGCCTGGAAGATGCGGCCCCTCTTGCAGGTCGTGGCGGGGCTGCTGCTGGCGGCGGCTGCACGGGGCAGGGCGATGGAGCAAGGTACGGCTGCGGGGAGCGAAGCGGAGCCGGGGGACGGCGGGAGTGGGGTCGTGCTTTCTGAATACTTTCTCCATCCCAGCTGGGCGGCGACCCCCGGGCTGGGATGCGGGTGCTTGCCCTGGGTACGCAGCCTCACCGCTCTGCCTGCAGGGCAGGGCTGGCGAGAGCTGTAGACATGGCACAGGGACCAGCGTTTCCATCACTGACAGTAGCAGGGTGGCTCTAGCCAGGCTGTCCCTGTTCTGCGGGGGCTTGGCTCGCTCCGTGGTCACACGTGGCAGAGAGGAGTTGCGAGACCGCTGTGGGCAGTCGGGCTGCTGTGTGTGACTCCTGGCGAGGTGCGGGCAGTCCGTGCATCGTGGTGCTGGGTGCGGGAGAAGAATGTGTCCCCAGGGACCAGAGATCAGCTGCCCCATATCCCCCTGTGCTGGCCATGCTCTGGGCTGGAGACACACCCGTGCCCTCCAGGCTCCTGCACGTGGGCAGTCGGGCTGCCGTGTGCTGGCGGCCAGGTTGATTCTGCCCTCTACCTGCACACGCTGCTGCTGGCCATTGGCAAGCTGGGCTCCACTGCCAGCCCGGGCACTGCCGGGAACAGCAAGGTTGTAGGGGTCCCAGCCGTGCTTGGGGCATGTAGAGGTCTGACGATGGGTGTCTGGAAGGGTTTGGTGCCCTCCTTCAGTAAGGCAGAACAGGCTGGAGCACCCTGTGCCACTGGGTGTGGTGGAAGGATGGTGGCATGTGTGGCCTTGGACGGGGACATGCCACTGGGGAAAACGTGTCCCCATGCTTCAGGGCAGAGTCCACCTGCTTCTAGGGTGGCAGAGCCAGGCTCTGGGCTGTGTCACACCACATGCTCTCTACACTAGGATGGGTATATGGAAGGGTCCTGCTATCAGGGAGGGGTGAGCACTGGGGTGGGCGCTCACCACGTCTCTCCAGAGGTATTTGAGAGCCCCTTGCTGGAGTCAGAAGAGGAACATCACCTACTGGACCCAGGCAACACATTGAAGTTATACTGTGATGCCAACCAGAGTGATGCCATTGTGGTCTGGTACAAGGAGTCCCGGCCACTCATCTCAGGTGGTCGCATCCACCTCCATCAGAGCCTGCTGGAGATCTCAGAGGTCGCCTATGAGGACTCAGGGCTCTACGTGTGCCGGGCACGGGGAACTGGGGAGGTCCTGCGCAACTTCACCATCTCTGTAGTGGGTAGGAGCCCCGGCAGCACCCAGCTACCCCTGGGGCAGCAAGGCAACCACTGCCCACCCAGCCCTGCAGGTAGGGATGTCCCTCTCAACCCGTTTCCCTTTGCAGACTCCCTGTCATCAGGTGATGATGATGAAGATAGTGATGGGGACAGTCCCCATGGAGACCGAAATGAGGAGCTGGTCTATGTGCACAGAGGTCAGTGCCACACCAGGGACACTACAGGACAGGGCAGGTGGGGCAGAACCAGGGGCATAGCGCACTGCTGCCTCCTGCTCCCAGCACAGGCCCCTTCTCACTGTACATCCTGCATGTCCCCAGCTCCTTACTGGACTCACCCACACCGGATGGACAAGAAGCTGTATGCAGTCCCTGCGGGGAACACAGTGAAGTTCCGCTGCCCGGCCTCAGGCAGCCCCAGCCCCAGCATCCGCTGGTTCAAGAATGGGCGTGAGTTCCGAGGGGAGCACCGCATCGGGGGCATCCGGGTACAGGCCAGCTCCTCCCACCACAGCTTCCCTCCCAGGACCCATCTTCCCCAACTCACCTCACTGCCTAACCTCCCCCTCTGCAGCTCCGGCACCAGCACTGGAGCCTGGTGATGGAGAGCGTGGTGCCCTCTGACCGCGGCAACTACACTTGCCTGGTGGAAAACAGGTTTGGCAGCATCCGCTACAGCTACCTCCTGGACGTGCTGGGTGAGGGTTCCTCAGCATGGTGCTGATCTGAGTTTCCCCTTGCCTGGTGGGGTCAGGGAAAGGGGTGAAGTAGCCTCAGTTTGTGACCCATCCACTGATGCAGGCCATGTGTCCCCCACACCCCAGGGACATGGGATGGAGACCAGGTTAGGGTTGCGCTGGTCTTTTTTAGGGCTGGGGAAGGGCTCTCTGTGGCTCCATGGTGCGTGGAGAAGGACAGAGAAAGGAGCCTGTGCTCTTGGCCACCATATCAGTGACACTGCTCTGCTTCCTGTGTACAGAGAGGTCCCCACACAGGCCCATCTTGCAGGCTGGGCTGCCTGCCAACACCACAGCCCTGGTGGGCAGCGATGTGGAGTTCTTCTGCAAGGTCTACAGTGATGCCCAGCGCCACATCCAGTGGCTGAAGCACATTGAAGTGAATGGCAGCAACTATGGTCCTGACGGGGTCCCCTATGTGCAAGTGCTCAAGGTAACAAGGGCTGGAACCACTAAGGTCCCACATACCCATACTAAAGTGGTGACAGGAGTGCGCAGAGACCCCCAAGGAAGAGGGATGCTGACCATCCATCCCTGTCTCTGACAGACTGCAGATATCAACAGCTCTGAGGTGGAGGTGCTGTACCTGCGCAATGTGTCCCTGGAGGATGCTGGAGAGTACACCTGCTTGGCAGGCAACTCTATCGGCCTCTCCTACCAGTCTGCCTGGCTCACCGTCCTGCCAGGTAGGGGTGGGGTCCTGGTGTGGGGTCTGGGATCCCAAGGGCACAGCAGCCATGCCTCAGGCCAACTCATTTACTCCTTGCAGAAGAGGAGCTGGTACGGGAAGCTGAGGCCCCTGAGACCAAGTACACAGACATCATCATCTACACCTCAGGCTCACTTGCTGTGGCCATGGCCATTATCATCGTGGTGCTGTGCCGGATGCAGACTCAGTCAAGCAAGCAGCACCTGGAGCCTATGGCAGTCCACAAGCTCTCCAAATTCCCACTCATCCGACAGGTGGGTACCAAATTTGAGCCCTGGTAATGCAGGGGGACTTTGGTGACCAATGGGCTCCATGAGTGTCACTTGTGCCCACGATACCTTACCCTGCTGCCAGCCTTGGGACTGCCCTTCCCATTGCCTCCTGTGGCTCCCTCAGCCCATTGCTCCAAGCGAGGGTCTCTTTGCTTTTCTGTTGCATCTTTGTTTGGCCCTGGAGCATGGGATGTAATAGCGGAGGACCTGTGTCTCTCTCCACAGTTCTCCCTGGATTCTAGCTCCTCTGGGAAGTCCAGCACATCCCTGATGCGTGTTACCCGTCTCTCCTCCAGCTGTGCCCCAATGCTGGCTGGTGTCATGGAGCTGGACCTGCCCCTTGATGCCAAGTGGGAGTTCCCCCGAGACAAGTACGGTGCCACGCAGGGCAGGGACAGGGGCTGCTCTGCCCAGCTGCCCCAGGGACAGGAGCATGCAGGTGGGGAGGCCTCTGGCCACCATAAGGCCATACCTGTGATTTCTTATGGTTCTGCTTTTCTGTGTCAGGCTGGTGCTGGGGAAGCCCCTGGGGGAAGGCTGCTTTGGCCAGGTGGTGCGGGCAGAGGCTTACGGCATAGACAGAGACCAGCCAGACAGAGCCATCACCGTGGCTGTCAAAATGCTGAAAGGTAACAACTCCTGTGCTGGTGTCCTGGGAACAGAGGTGGCATCAGTGCCAGGCAGGGGTGCCACCCAGCTGGCATTGTGACACAGCCCTCCTTCCCTAGACAATGCCACTGACAAGGACCTGGCTGACCTCATATCTGAGATGGAGATGATGAAGCTCATGGACAAACACAAGAACATCATCAACCTCCTGGGAGTCTGCACACAGGATGGTGAGGGAGTTGTGCAGGCAGGGTTCGGGCAGGGCACAGAGCAGGACCGGGGATGCGGACTGCTGGGGTCAGTGGCTAACTGGAAAGGGAGAAGGCAGGACAGGGGCTGAGCAAATAGCTGCCCTTCCCAGGGCCGCTGTACGTGATTGTGGAGTTTGCTGCGAAGGGCAACCTGCGCGAGTACCTCCGTGCCCGCCGTCCCCCAACACCTGACTACACTTTTGATGTCATGGCGATGCCTGAGGAGCAGCTCTCTTTCAAGGATCTGGTCTCCTGCGTCTACCAGGTGGCCCGTGGCATGGAGTACCTGGAGTCCAAACGGGTATGGCTGGCATGGCCTGCATGGGCTACCTGTGCTGGGCACAGCTGGGGAGGGCATGGCGGTGACAGAGGAGCTGTGTATCCCTGGTGAACCCATTGTTCCTGTGGAAAGGAGCCCAGCCCATCCCCATAGGCTGTCCAGAACCTCCCAGTCCCATCCAGCAAAGCTCAAGGCAGTGCCTCCCCAAAAATGTGGGACTCAAAGCCTGACTCACTTCCTGGGTAAATGTATGTGGCCCCCACACTGTGCCTGCCACTGCAGCCAGCCTGATGATGGGATGGCCTGACCACTGCAGAGGTGCTGGGGGTGTGTGGGAGGGAAACGGTGATTTTGGTGTTTGAAGAGGACATGTGGAGCTGGAGTCACCATCTCACACCCCTGTGGGTGATGCTCCCCCCTGGCAGTGCATCCACCGTGACCTGGCTGCCCGCAATGTGCTGGTGACAGCAGAGAGTGTAATGAAAATCGCTGACTTTGGCTTGGCCAGGGACGTTCACGACATCGACTACTACAAGAAAACCAGCAATGTGAGTGGGGCTCCTGGGAGAGGGGCACAGGGACCCCCAACCAGGGCTGAGCTGAGCAGGGGGTTGCTCTCATAGGGTCGCCTGCCAGTGAAGTGGATGGCACCCGAAGCCCTGTTTGATCGTGTCTACACCCACCAGAGCGATGTGTGAGTCCTAAGGGGAATGAGGGTCTGTTGGGTGTGGGTTGAGGATGCTGTTGGTGGGGGACAAGGCAGCACTAAGGGGTTATGCATGTACTGGAGGGTCCCCATGAGTAGAATACGGGTACTCTGGGGACAGCGGGGCACATATTCCCCAGGGGTGATCCACCCTCTCCCATCCTTCATCCCACAGCACTGCAGGGTGCAATGAGCCAAGCTGGGGCAGAACCCTAGGATGTATTTGACCCCCCCTTTGCTATGCATGATCCTAGGTGGTCCTTTGGGATCCTGATGTGGGAGATCTTCACACTGGGGGGCTCCCCATACCCTGGCATCCCTGTGGAGGAGCTGTTCAAGCTGCTGAAGGAGGGGCACCGCATGGACCGGCCATCCAACTGCACCCATGAGCTGTGAGTACCAGCAGGTGGGTGGGCAGGGGGCACAGTGAGGCCCCACTAACACCCCCTCGTCCCCAGGTACATGCTGATGAGGGAGTGCTGGCATGCCGTGCCCTCACAGCGCCCCACCTTCAAGCAGCTTGTGGAGGGGCTGGATAAGATCCTGGCAGCTGTTTCAGAGGAGGTGAGAGAAGGGGAGTCTTGTGGGCGAGGGATGGGCAGTGTGGGCACTGACAGCACTGGTGGTCATGGCACCATCCCTCCTTGTAGTACCTGGATCTCTCCATGCCCTTCGAGCAGTACTCACCCTCCTGCGAGGACACCGCCAGCTCCTGCTCCTCTGATGACTCTGTCTTCACCCATGACCCACTGCCGCTGGCTCCTCGCCTCTTCTCCTACCCCAGTGTGAGGACTTAAGGGAGGGCAGGGAAATGTGATGCTGAAGCCACCTCTGCCCTTGCAGGGAGGGGGTCCAGGTTCCCAAAGGTCCATGCTTTGTCCAGGCTGAGCAGTGGGTAGGCAGGGCCCTGAGCCACAGCACAAGGCAGGGTGTCCCTCTCTCTGGGCTCCTTTTGGGCACTGAGCCATCAGCCCTGGCTGAGGTCTGCCTGGTATTGTAGGGCAGAAGGAGCTAGAGCCTCTCCAGGTGGGCACTGCCTGGGATGGTCATGGCATTACCCAGGGAGATGGGCTTTGGCCAGTGCTTCAGTGGAAGTGTCTCTGGGCAGGAGCCCTGCTGCTGCCAGGCTCCTGCTGCATCTGTACATAGCCACAGAGATGAATATTTATGTACATGAAATATCAACCTGATAAATTATTTTTTTGGAATACACTCCGATGCAGTTTCTGGGCTGCTCCTGGGGTGCAAAGGGCTCACCTAAGCTTGGAAGGCAGGTCAGGGGTTGCCTCCTTGCTGCTTCATTGCCCCAGCCAGTACAGGGGCCTGCAATCATTCCTGGGGGACATGGAGACAGTGCCACAGGTGCAGGAAGTGATGTCCCCACTCCTGTGCCTCCAGGCCTGCTCCAGCACAAAGCACCCTCGCATCTGTTCCCCATTAGCCACTGCTGCACTAAGCCACCGTGAACTCCGCTACCAGCATTGCCCTGAAACCGATCCCCCAACTGCCATGGGCTCCCAGGCTGGGAAAATGCTCTGGGGCCCAGCCCCACGCACTGGGGACCTCCCGTACCCTCCTGCCCAGGCCAGCCCAGCACTCCAGATAAAAGTGAGTTACGTGCTCTGTCTCCCCAAAGCCCGTGGGAGCACATGTTGGGAGTCTCCAGCCCTCCCTAGAGGGCTCTCTGATACCTGTTTTGCACCCCCTTGCCCTATGGTGCCCAGCAATGATGGCAGCGTGGGCAGGGAGGGCTGCAGCTGTCTCACCCCCTCCTGCCAGCCTGCTCCCTGGGTCTAGGGTTTCATCTAGGGCCAGGCTTTGCCAGCCGTTAGCCCTAGGATCTGGTTTCCTCCTTCAGCTCCCAGCTGCACTCACAGCCCGCCCGCCTGGAAACTGCCTCTTCCAGCATGGAAGCTGGCTCTGGCACAGCCTGCCCCGAAACAGCCCAAGGTGATGGGGGCTAGCAGGTGCTGTGGGGCAGGACCTGGGCCCTGGGCAGCTGGAAAGGGAGTCCCTTGATCCTGGCTACTACTGTGATGGTGCCAGGGTCTGGAATCTCAAGAGACACAGAACTTGGGACTTGACTCAGCCATGCGTGCTGTGCCTTTTGTGAATTGTATGTGCCCAACAGCTTTCAGAGCCATCCCGGTGTCCCCTCCTTATCACAGCCCCTCAAAGGGTTGCTGGGGGAATCCCACTCCATGGGCATGCTTGCAGCCTCCATCCCCAGCCCAGGTCCCCTCTCTGTTGGGATGAGCCCCCCATTCCAGCACGGCGGGTGGAGGCAGACAGCCCACTGGCAGGTGTGAAACCTGCCTGTCCCAGCAGCCTGCCTGCCTGGGAAGGATCCCAGCTGTCCAGTAATGTGCCAGAACCAATGCATTTCACACAGCCCTGAATAGGGCATTCACACACTGAAGGGCAAATTGCCCAAGCTGCCCACAGGAGCTGCCGAGATCCCGGCTGGGTCTGAGACTGAACGTGGAGAGGGGCTGTGCCCAGCTTGCCCCCACCTCATTTCAGACTGGAGTCTCCATGCTGAGGGCAGCACAGTTCTTGCTCTCCCTGCACTGCCCTTTCCACGGAAAACGGGTCCATAGCCAATTTCACAGGGTGAGGCATAGGTGGGTTTGCTTAATAACAAAGGGAAGGAGTGGGGCAGAAGGGGACATTGTGAGCAGGGACCTGCCATCCCCTGCCAAAGCCTCACTCACACCCTGCACACTTTTAAGGCTTGCTGCAGGTGCAGACAGTGCCTGCTACCCACAGCCCAACAACCCACACCAGTGCAGCCCAGGGATACTTTCAGGGTCCTGGCAGTGCCCAGCACTGTGCCCACCTACCTGCCCCAGCTTGGGGGGACCACCCTCAGCCCATCCCCAGGCACCACTGCATCCCCCAGTAAACCCCCAAAAGCTGCAGCAGTGGATACACGGGCCATGCCTGAGCCAGCTCTGCCAGGCACAGGGCAGCCGAGGCCATGGCTGGCCAGGGAAGCAGCCCAGGGCATCCTGCAGCCCCACGACAACTGGAGGCAGTTTTTATTGTTTAACATTCCTGGTATTTTCTGTCAGGGCTGAACCAATTGTCCTTAATCCGCCAGGCTCTGCTGGCTAAACAAGTGTGGCTGAGCCACCAGCATCCTGTCCGCACAAACAGGCCCCTTTTGTGAGGGGGATTTAGTGTGTAGCCCAGTAAATCCTGCTGGCTTCCTGAGGCAGCATTCCCACACCCCCCCACCACCACAACCCCCCCCTTGTCGCCTGCTCTCAGTCCCTGGACCCTGGCACCGATCCCTGCCCAGCCATGCCCACGGGCATCCCATGTGCCCAAGTTCTGGGGCCATGTACATGCTGCCCCTCCAGAATGTGCCCACTCCAGGGATGCAGATTCACCTTGCCTGTTTCTGGGATAGGTCTGTGAGTCCCTATGGGATGTGGGGTGTTGGTGGGGCTGAGAAGCTTCACAGCCACCCCACTACACTGATGGTCCTTCATGGGATGCTGTGGTCCCTGGCAGGGAGTACTGTGGTTCTGGAGGGATGCTGAAGTCCTGGAGCAAATGCTGTGATCCCTGGGGAAATGCTGAGCCGTAGGGAAGGTGGTTCTGGTCTGGGGTGGGGGAAGGGGATGTGTGGGGAATATGCTGAGTCTTAGGGGAGCTGCTATAGTCCTTGGGGGAATGCTGAGTGCTGATGCATATGGTTCTGGTCCTGGGAGGAATGCTGAGCCCTGGGGGAGACAGGACCCCAGGGGCCAGGACACCAGCTGGTTCCTCATTCCAGCTCTGGGATGTGGCTCCAAGCCCCTGCCCGGAGATGCCTTCGCTTAACGGCTCTGTTGTTTGGCCGGGAGCTGCTGTTGTCTTTTCTCCACAAAACAAAGGCGACAGGATTTTATCTCTGGGGAGAATCTGGTTTCTGTGAGATGCAGAAAGCCTCTGCCCCCGGGCAGGAGAGGATGAGGCTGGCGGGGCGGAAAGGCACCAGGGTGCTGTCTGCCCCACTGGTAGGAGGAGCTGGCACTGCCCCTCTGGCTGCTACTGCCTGCCATTGCCCCTGTTCCACGACCCGCCTGTCGTTGTCCCATGTTTGTGCCTCATGTGCCCAGGCAGCAAACGGGGGGAAGAGACCCCATGGACCAGTGAGCAGAGAAAAGGGGCCCATGAGCACCCACACATCGGAGCAGAGGCTGAGGCAGAGCCCCATCTCTTCTGTGGAGCAATCCAAACATTGGATACCCCCACAGTTCCTGCGTCCAGGGACACCTCACACAATGATGTAGGCACACACAGAGATGTAGGCATGTGCCCAACCCCCATATCCATACAGAAGCACCTGCACACACGCGTCCATGTGTGCACACTCACACCACCCTGCACACATACCTCAGGCACACCCTCCAGGAACATCCCCCCATGCATGCATCCACTTCCAGCCAAGCACACACACTTCATCCCCCACAAAACCCCCATGCACCCTCATACACCCCCATGCACCTGCTTCCACACGCACATACATGTACACCACCATCCCTATTCACACACGCGCGCACACACACACACACACCTCTGCACCTCCCTTCACGCCCCCCTCTTCCCCCAGCGGCAGAGCCGAGGCTCCAGCACCAGCGCCACTGCGGATTCTCAGCCCCAGCCGGACAGGCCAGGCTGAGGGCGCCAGCGAGGGCGGTGGTCCCGTGCTGCGGACACCCCGCCTGTAGCCCCCCGCCCGCAGCCCCCCGCCCGCCGGCCAGACCCGCTGGTGATGCGGAAAGCTGCGGACTCTCAGCCCCATCTCCCGGCCGGTGGGAGCAGCTGCGCAGGGCGAGCAGAACGGAGCGGGCGAGGAGCTCCCCCGCCGCACTCCGCCCGCATTTAGGCTGGTGACAGTGGCCGTCGCGGCAGGACAGGCACGGGACTGTGCTGGAAGGATGAGAAACGCGACTGGCAAAAACGGTCTGCGGCATGGGGCTGCGGCTCTGCTCTCCATCACCCGCACCGATGGATGGGGCTGGGAGTGGAGCAGGGCAGGGGATTGAGCTGCAGAGCTGCGTTGTGTCCCAATGTGTGTCCCTTTTGTATCCTTCCGGGTGACAGGACCAGTGTGGGGATGGCACCCCATGGACACTCGAGCCTATTGAACTTGGCTCTACCTTGGGTGTATGGATCAAAGTCCAGTGTGAGCTCAGCCTCCTTGACCAGGGCTGGGAGCCCTGCGCACCTCCTATAGATGGAGCTGGGGGGCAACCTGAGGGCTGGAGAAGCAGGGCGGTTCCTAAGAGCAGCTGCAGCACCCAGACGGGCATCCTGGGCCTCGGCCTCTAGGGATTATCCCCATGCTGCATATGGCTGCTGAAGAGACCGGCCTCCAGGTGACAGCGCAGGAATAGCTCTTCCGCGCCGGGCGGATCTGCTCAGCAGTGATTGCTGCTGTCCCCTGCAGCTCGTGGCAGCGGTCCTGCCCGCACGCACCGCCTTTGTGTGTCCCTGGGCTGCCCCCCGCAAGGTTTCAGGGGGCCATGGAAGCACCAGGGCAGCGGAACTGCGAGGCGAAGGACCTGGGAAGCGGCGGTCACCTCGGCAAGAGGAGCAGCCCCGGCGCCAGCGTTACCGGGCCGGTGCAGCCGCGCCTGCGGGCACGGGGCCGGGCTGAGCCCCACCCGTCGCCCCTGCTCCCGCCGCTGCATCCCTGCGGTTTCAAGCCACGCAAGCCGCTTCCTGGGGGAAAGGGGGCCCCCGGCAAACCCTCCGGGCAGGATGCTCTCCGCTCCTCTCCTCCTCTGCTTCCTTCCTCCCCCTTGGCCGGGCCAGCCCTTCCCCTGCCCGCCGCGACTCCTTAACCCTTTCGCCCACGCTCCCGGCCGTGATCCAACCCCACGGCCACGGCTTCCAGCCACCGCCCCCAGCCCTTTGTGCAGGATCTCGGTGCTGCCCCCGGGGTCCGCGCTCCACCCAGGCCGCACCCCGGCGAACATCCGCGGCCGGAGGCGACTCGCAACCAGCCCATCCTGCCCACGGCTCCCGCGGGACCCGCGTGGGCCACAGCTCCCTCCACGCTGGGGTCTGTGGCTCCCTGCCGGCCGGCCGTGACGCCCTCGTCTCCCTCGGGGGGAGCGCACAGGAGCCCCCGGTGCGGGGCCGCGGTCCCCTCGGCATCACCGCGGCGGCGCGGAGCGGCCATGGCGGGAGCCGGGGATGCGCATTCCCGCCGCGCGCGGGGACACCAGGCCGTCCCGGTGGGGGCACCGTGCGATCTGTGCGCGGGCACCGGGGCCTGTAGAGGGAGCCTGCAGTGCCGAGCGGTTCCGTGGCTACCGGCCTGACCAGCTGTAGAGCCCCGGCGTGCACTGGGAGCGGGGCTGGGCTGGGGGTGAGCACGATCGCGGGGTGGGGGGCTGAGGGAGAACCCCGCGGTGGGGAGGCCACAGCCGCCCGCGGTCCCCGCTGCAGCCCGCAGACAAAGCCCTGCGGCGGCAGGGCCAGCCACGCTGCCCGCTGTGCCGCACATCCGGGAGGGAGCGGGAGGCAGTGGCCGGGATGCCATTTCCCTGTTCCTCTGCCGGAAGAGAAGGGACGGAGAAGGGCTCTTCCTGCGGGCGCTGGCCATGGCAAGGGCGGAGGTGACACAGCAGATGGGAAGTGCGTCTGAAGGCATCCCGCCACCACTGCCCTGCTCCTCCCTGCGCCAGTAACCACACGGCTGCAGGTGGATCACTGCGGGGCCCCACTGGGACAACGGGATGTGGACATGCCTCGGGGTACACAGAGCTGCCCGGGCATCGCTGCCCAAGCAGTGCAACCCCTGCACACCAGTGTCCCATCGGGATGTGCTGTGCCATGTGCCCATAGATCAAGGGCTCACAGGGGGAAACCAGGCTGGGACGTGTCATGATGGTGGCCCTGGCTATTCCCGCTCAAGAGGGGGCACTTCAGCAGAAGGAGGGTAGCTGGTGACAGTCAGTGCCTAGGATACAGCTCCCCTGCTTAGAACAGCCCTAAACATCTCCCCAGGTCACTCCCTGGGCCTCAGACACCAGCCTCTGGGAAGACACCAGGCGTTCCTGCTCTGCACACGCCCTGCCCGCCCCTGGGGGGTATAAATAAACCACTAGCTTTATTTTGGGAACGTGGCAGAAACGTGTGTGGCAGGTTGCTCCAATGAGAAAGGAGGAAAGTTGGCTGCTGCGCCGACTCCCAGGTGTGCCAGGCTGCGGCTACTAGTCGATCCTGGAGAGATGGACAATTTCCCCCACTCAGGTGTAAACCAAGGGACCTTGGCATGCTGGGTGATATCCCAGCTCTGTGAAAGTGGAGAGAACTGTGTGGATTCTGGAACTCAGTGCCAAGTTCAATCAGCACTGGGGCACAGCACGGCCCTGGCTCCCACATGTCACCGTGGCACGTGACCACAGAGGGAAAGGGCCTAAAATAGGTCAGGTGCCACCAGTTGAGCCCTGGGCTGGGACCTCGGAGATACAAACATCTCACAAGCAAAACTTCCTGCCCAGTCACCCCACCCTCCATGGGTGTGTTGGAGTGGCATGAGCTGAACATGGCAGTCTTTCTGTGGTGGCAGCATACCAGTGGGGTGACAATGGGTCGGCGACCTTGGTGTGGCTCCTCAGGAGCAGATGGTGGGAGAAATGGTTGCTCCATCACCAGCCACAGACAGAGCAGAGGGAGTGCTTGGGCCAGGGCACCAGGAAGCCAGGTGCCCTCAGTGGGGCTGCCAAGGTGCGCAGGCAGAGAGGAGGCAAGTCCTCAGTGTCCCGCTGAGGTGCCAGCCCGCAGCCGCTGCAGGACAGCGTTTCAGAGAGGAAAAGCTGCGCCTCCGGGGCAGCGAGGCCCGGGCAGCGGGCGCTCCCCGCCTGGGTGTGCAGAGCGGCTGCTGCGGGGCCCAGCCCGGCGGGGGGAGTGCGGCGCCAGCACGGTCGGGGGCTCCCGCACGGCCGGGCCGGGGGGG
>WAAE01026662.1:431492-459678 GCA_013400495.1 Nicator chloris
CGCTCGGGGGGCAGGCGCCGAGCCGCCCGCGGCACCCGCAGGTGAGCGGCGGCCCTGCGGCAGCGCCCAGCAGGGCAAACGACCCCGGCGCCGGCCGTGCCGAGCCGAGCCGGGGTGGCCGGGCCGCGGCCTGGGGCCTGTAGTGCGGCGGTGGCGGAGCGGGGCCGGCGGAGCCCAAGGCGGCCCCCGGGTGCGGCTGCCATTTTGCGGTGCAGGCCGGGCTGACCCCATTGTGCTGTGCCCGCAGGTGGATGCCCGCCGCCCGGCATGGAGCAGGCCTGCGAAGTGAGCCGCCGCAGCTGCCTCGTCCCCTTCGGCACCTCGCTGTCGGCCGCCGAGCCCAAGGGCGGCCCCTTCGGCGAGGCCCGCGGCCCCGAGCCGCCCGCCATGCAGCTGGCGGCCGCCAAGCCCGGCTACGGCCAGGACCCGTCGTCCTGCTACATCCCGCTGCGCCGGCTGCAGGACTTGGCTTCCATGATCAACGGCGAGTACCTCGGCGGTGCCGCCGACGGCGCTGAGGCCCTGCCCGACCCTGGCTCGCCGGGCCCCCGCCTGCCCGCGGCGCAGGACCCTGCGGCCGAGGTGCCCCGCGGGGCCCGGGCCTTCCCCCTGCTCCTGCGGGACGGTGGAGAGGAGGCACCGGAGGAGGAGGAGGGCGCCGAGACTCCGGAGGAGGAGGAGGACGACGACGACGACGACTACGACTACGAGGAAGAGGAGGAGGAGGACGACGACGACGAGGAGGAGGAGGCGGCGACAGAGCCCGGCCCGCGGAGCCGTGGCCGCTCCGCTCCGCAGCGGGGCCCCGACAGCCGCCTGCAGCCGGCCGAGTCCGTGCCGGACGGCGGCCCCGGGGAGCAGCCTGAGTCCTCGGCGGCCCTGCAGCTCGTAAGCACCGTCGGGGCGCGGGCGGGGGGGCTGTGGCCGCTGCCATTTTGCGGTGCGGCAGGGCCGGGCCGGCCGCGCTGCCTCCCTCGCCCCGGCACCCCGGAGGATGGGAGCCATCTTACCGAGCGAGGGGACCCTGCCGGGGCCAGCGCGGGCTGTCACCCCGCTCACCGCGCACCTGTGTCCCAGCGCGGCCGCCCGCGCTCCCCCCGCCTTTTCTCCCGTCAGGAATAAGAGGCATCATCCTTCTGCCCAGCAACTCGCTGCGGAGTTCGATGGAGTTTTTTCCCCGTTGGAAGGGGTTTTTTTGAGCGCAGGGCAGATGAGGAGGGCAGGAGGGAGCCTTCCCATCTCCTGCGGCTCCGGCTGAACGCTGTCAGAGGCTCTTTGTCTGGCCAGGCCTGAGGTTCCCGAGCTGTGAGACCTTGGCGGTGGCCAGGGAGAAGCCGTGTCATGGCCTGACAGACCTCACGGGCAGCAAACCTTGCCTCTTATTCAGGCTTTTTCTTTTCATTTTTCTCTACACTCAGAAATTTCTTTAATTGTAATATAATTATTAAGAAGCAGAACTGATGGAACTGTAGCAGTTCTGAAAGGAGATAGATGCACTTAGTAATTTTTTTTGTGCAATTTGCTTTTGAATACAAGTATAAGAGATGTTTCTCAGTGTAACCTTTTATTTGCAGTCATATAGGTATATTTCCTGCAGTTTTTGGTTTTTTGGGGTTTTTTTGTGTGTATTTTTCAATATGTTTTTCATCCTCAGGGTTCCTTGCTGGAGGATACTCTGGGCTTTAAGTATTGATGCAGGGTTTGAAGATTAGCTCCTTTGACAGGACTAATACCGAAACCATCTTGCTCTTTAATTTCGGTAGAGCCACTGATGCCGGACAGATCGTGCCGGTGCGTGTAGTGCTTGGGAGGAAGAATTGTGTTCCTTTGGGAGCACTCAGTGTTCCTGCTGCCTGCTCTGGGAGGTGGGGAGCACTTGTCACAGAGTGCCCGTAGAAGGGGCAATTTCAGGAAGATGCTGACAGCAGCGTAATTTGTTTCTGGAACAGTTCAAGCTTGTAGATGCTCTTCAGCGTTTCTTGGGAAGAATCCCTCGGTCTCTGGTGGTGAAAGGCTGCTGTGGGTCTAAGGTTTGTGCATCTCTTAGCTTTGTTTTGCAGAGGAAAGCAGGGATCTCTCGCAGACATGTGCTCGGTGATGCAGTTGTGGGAGGGTCTCACTTTGTAAACAGAAGCTCGCAGAGGTACTTTCACAAGTTGCCTTTAAAACGTGCTCCGTAGAACTGCAGCTGGTACAGTGACAAAACCGTCCTAGTGACGGAGCCTGTTATTTGAATATGCAATGAGGGTTGACTTTCAGTAAAACTGCCTTGCCTGTGTGCTGTAGTTAGCCTTGCTGGGTTGTTCTGGTGACTTGAAAGCACAGCTGCATTCCTAAAAAAAGAATGTAAAGAAGAAAAGCACTTTTTAGGCAGCCTGGGGTCATGCTTTCCCTAAGTCTTGCATTCTTTCTTCAGTAAGTAAATGCATGTTGTCTGAGTGGTCCTTCATTTTAGCCCCACTGCTTGTGGAATGGGAGAAGGCAGGGATTTTCCTCTGTGTCAAGTTACCGCTGAGACAATTCAAATCTTTTAGTGGTTGAACAGGACATAGTAACTAGAAATAATCAGGTTTGCTCTTCAGGTCATGTGTTCATTTAGGCATTTAATTCCAGTCTCATCTGTGTTTGTTAACTGGAATCAGGTGTTGTTTTGGGTTTTTTTGGGTTTTTTTTTGAGAACCTGCTAAAACTTAAAACGAAAACCCACCCCCAAAAAAGCATCATGAATCCGTGGGAGTTCTGCACAGCTGTTTGTCATAGCTGGGCTACTTTTATGGGTATCAGCTTTATGCTGCCTGTTCATGGGGCTCCTGCACCTTACAGCAAGATTATCTCAGAGCTTTTATTTTTGAAGCTCATGGCTCTGAGTGTGCTGCTGCTGCTCAGACTTCCTGTTTTGCCAGGAGGGAAGTGTGTGTGTGTGTATTTCACATGCCTGTGTCTGCCCCTTGTAAGATCTGAATTTTTTGAGAGATGCTTGCTTTGCAAAGGACTTCTGAAATGTCAAGAGTGCTTGCAACAGAAGGGCCAGAATTTGGTTTAGTATTAAGTGGGATGCAAAGTCTACCATTTAAGTAATGCCTCTGTGCAGGAGGGAGGGTGGCAGGTATTGTTTTGCATGGGGATTTGTTAACAGCCCTGGCACCTACTGCTCTCAAACATTGCCCCAAACAGGGGAGATTGCTCAGGTACCATTCAGTTGTAAAGAGAGATGTGCATATTCTGAAGTAAAGCTATTTTAAGTGCCAGCTTAATCTTCTCTCAAGGGTGTCTGAAGTTCCCAGCAGCTCCTGACAGATTTCTGGGTTGTGGAGAAGGAAATGATAGCATCAGTTCTTGGGTCTTGTTCTCCAGAGGTGGTGGTAGAGTGACTGCTGGCAGCTGCTGGCTTACTGCCTTGTGCACTAGTTGGACTATGACCATTTAAATTTAAATGAGTGGTTGTTCTTGAATATCTCTGTTTTTTACCATCCTGATGTTTGTCTGTAGTGCTTTCCTGGCATTTCCAAGTTGCAGAGACCCTGGACAGCATTATGTCAAGTTGGAGGGAGATGTGAGTCCAGACTCCAGTGCTGGGGACGGTGGGTACAGCCACAGAAGGTCTAAGTGCCATAGATACTGCTTGAATTTAGATGCTGAGGAATTGGAGCAGGTGGACTTGTTCCTTGCAGAACTGTCATGTGGAAATGTTGCTCTTCTAATGTAACTTTTGATGCCTTAATACTTCAGTTTGTTGGTTTTTAGTTACTATGCACAAAGTATGTTTGAGTCATTTGATTTGCAGAGTTGAGCATTTGAGGAAGGAGAGAATTCTTGGATTCAGGTACATCTGGAGCGTTCCTGCTGTGTGTACATTTTGTATTCACAAGCTGTTTTCTCCATGGGACCGTGATGGTTTCAGACTTCAGGATGTGCAGAGGCTTGCATGAGGCTCAGTGTTGCTTTGAATTTTTATTTCCATTTTGTCCATTCCCACGATGCTGGAGTGTGGTGTTTGGGTAATGACAGTGAGGAAGTAAGGTACAGGGAAATCTAGAGCCAGATGTTTTATCCCTAAGAATGGCTGCTTCTAGGGGCTGGGTATGAGCAATGAGTGAGGCATGTGTGTAAGGCTCCTGGAAGGTTTCTGCTTTACAAGCATCACGCTGTTTGCACTGTGTTAGAAGTACTGAAGGCCAGCAGAGTCCTCTCTAGAATTAATCCATTATGAACTTGGGTTCTGTTCTGATCAGCAGCTGTGGGAGGGTACTCTTATTATAAAGTGTTGATGTTGCCTGTGTGAGAGTTACTCTGGTGCTTGGTTTATTAACTGACATGTCTGGTGCAATTTCTCTCTCTGCTAAAAATAAAATGAAGGAACCAAAGCCACGTGATCCTCACTACTCCTGTAAACATTTCTGAAAGAATCTCCTACTACAGACTGTTGATCCAAGGTGTAACTAACTACTGATAACATTATATCCCTGAGATACAGTAGGTATGGCAGTGGTTTGTTTTAGCAGGGAACATAAATTTCCTTGGTCAGTTTACATCTTCCTGGTGAGGAGATGGATTCTGTTTGGCTGTCAGTGATTCCTGCAGGCACTATCTCCCTCTCTGTGCACCTAGGGAGAACAGGGTCTTTGTGAGCTACTGTCGCCATGCCTCTGATCTTGCACACATCCCCCTTTGCCACTAGGATTTACACTGTTTGGAAGATGGTGTTATTTCACAGAAAAGAGCGTGTAGCTGCATCTTGCCTTGCTGTGCAGCCTGATGGCACCCACCAGGCCTTGTATTGAAGAGCATTTCTGTTTCAAATAGCTCTAAACTTACCTGTAAAGAACTTCAGCTGTGGTGGTTCAGAAGAATGGGAATTTCCACAGTGAGGGCTCTGTCCTGTCCTGTGTTACTGCTTGACCATAAATTTTTGAGGTCCTTAATGACTTCATGCTCTCACGGTGTGATGATGATGCATTGCCACTTGGTCATGGTGGAGGTGTGAATGGGTGGGTGTTAGGAGCTGTCATAGGACGACCTGCTGTGTGTGAAAGTGTGAGAGGAGCTCATTCTGAGGGTTTTGAACAGTCGGTAGGATCCAGAGCTCTCCTGCACAACAGGTTGGATCCTGGAAGCATTTTATCATAGCGTTTGGCTGGGATTGCCCTTCCTCGTTTCATTGTATTTGTTCTCTGATTACTGTTGAGGTGTGAAATATGTTTGTATGCACTGTGTTACAGGAAGTGACTTGGTTTCTCTAGAAAATACCTGGTGTGCCATGTGAAATTTGAATGACTGATGCCTTTGCGGTTCATGCTCTGAAGCTGAACCTGTCTGTTTGCAAATAGCAAAACCAGACGTATTTTCTTGCAGATTGGACAGTTTTGAAAGTGGTGTTTTTCTGGATATAGTGACAGAAACCTCTGTGTAGTTTCTGGTTTCTAAATTTAAAATTTAATTTTGAAACTTGAAGAGGAGAGAAATTGTTCAAGCAATGTCCTGGTTAATATACTGTTTGCAGTTGTAAATCTGGCAATAGTAGCAATTAAATTGGCTTTTGCAGGTGTGTTTTTTGGGCTGGATGCTGCCTCTCAGGCTCTGCTAAATGACTATACATGCTGGTGGTTTCTTTTGGAAGAGTGTATCTCCCACAACTTGAAGCTTTTTTTCCTAACAAATCTTAGGTTGTTGAGGGTACAATGATTCAAGTTTGACTGTTACAACTTCTTCTCAAGCCTTGGTAAAATCAATAATAGTGGCTCAGTTTGATGTTATAGCAGTAACCTTTGACTTCAGAGCAGCATATTCTGCATGAAGTCAGGGATTTGTTCATTGCCTCTTGCAATGTAGCAGCTTCTTGTTGCACCTTATTACACCCTTATTCCCAGAAGTGGGGTTAAACTGTGTGATGTGCAACAATTATTAATTTCCCCAAGTTAACTGAACAAATCTGTAGCTCACTCGAGAGGTGAACTCTGAATATGGTCAACAAGCTACTTGAGCCCCAAGAAAAAAGCAGTATTCTCTAAGATATAATTGAGATGGTATTTCTTAAAAATATATTTATAACTCAGAAATCGGTGTTACGGATCATGATCAATTTTCAGTGCAGTTGCTGGGAATATACTTCTGCTTTTCTTACCTGTGACTGATAGCTTATATATAGTAATTTTGATTGCTTTTCAGTTATTTGCTCTGGCATTTAGAAAGACAAAGGGAATGGAAACATCGGAAAGGAGAAATCTGAGCAGGCAGGGGGTTGTCCTAGGAGTTAAAAAAACTCAACAGTTTAGGTGAATGCCACTTTTAATACCAAATAACCCCCAGTGCCCAAGAGAGGGGAAGATGCTGCCATGTGTTGGAGCAGATGCCAGCTGAAGTGCTCTGTTCTTGTTAAATTAGAAATCTGGTTCCAGTGTGGCTGCTCACAGTAGCTCTGCAGCAGTGATTAAATGTGCGACAGAGATAAAGATGGCCTGGGTGTGCATCCATCTCTTTTGTGCCCAAAAGCATTGATGAAGCCAGGAGGAATTTCAGCAGTCTTGCCTTTAGTGAAGGATGGTAAAGCACTTGTTAAAATTGACATGCTGACTCTTTGTGGTTATCATTAAGATTTATCTCACACGGTTCTTTGGAAAAATGGCAAAGAGAAGTTGGGAGAAAAGTCACCTTGTGTATCACTTCTTTGCCTCTCAAGGACAGGCTGGTCCTGGCTGGGTGCCTTCACTGCTGTCTCTAGCACAGCCAGAGCAGAAGGGTTGTGCTAAGTTGTCCCAACTCATTGCCTGTACTGGTTGTAGCCTTGGTAATGATGGAGCTGCACAATCCACAGGCGAATGAATGCTTTTCCAGCAGCATTCCCTGCTGTCTCTGTGAGGCTGAGGTGCTGCTGAAGTTCTGGGTGAAGAGCAAGGCTGCAGGTGGAAGGGGCACCACATGAGTGGCATCAGGGAAGGGAGCATTTTGGGAGCACTCTTGGTGGCTGAATTCACAGGGAAAGGGCAGCACATCTCTAGTCCTGGAGCCTTTTCTATGTGTTTTCCCATCCTCCTCCTCATGGGGTAGGCCACTGGGGTAGGAAGGGTTGGCAAGAAAGGCTTTGAGTGAATTCTTGATAGGGAACTTGTTCTGTTGGTCACGTGCAGTAATTGGGACAGCTGTGGATGCTGCTGGAGATAGCACATCCCACTGCTGGGCTCTTCAGGAAAAAACAGTTTTATAGTAAAATAATTATACAGTGAAATAGAGTAATTTATTTTAACTTTCAGACACACATCAGAAATAATGCACTGGGAAGTCCTTTTATATTTTCAGGTATTGACTTTTGCATGTGAGACACCAGAAGTGTTGAGTTGGGTGGAGCAATTTGAGTGTTGCATCCAAGCCAGAGGATGGAATGCCTTTTGGTGTGGTATTCTTTAGGAAAAAGTGAACAGTGAATTTCCTGCACAGTAGTATCTCACCACACTGGAAACTGCCAGTTTCTTTTTCAGCTCCTGTGGTGCCTGCAGTGCCGAGTGTGCCGTGAGGCTCTCGTTCTCAACCCTGCTTGAAGCTTCCATTATTCCACTTGTTTTGGAGGAGTGTGTTCATGACTTTCCTTCCCACTGTTGGTGGAAAGATAGAAACCTGCTGTTGCCTAACACAAGAAGGGTGAGGAGCAGAGTGGTTATCATCCTCTTAAATAGTTCCTCCCCTTGCCCTGATGTTACTTTGTTGTTTGGTTTTCCCAAGCGCCTGTTCAGACTTCCTACTGTTCTGGCTGATGTGGTGACTGCTTGAAGATTTCTAAATAACAGCAGTAAAAAAAGTCAGGTTCCTCTTGATTCTAGTTGGTTGTCCTCTCACAGTAGGTTCACAGTGTTTAGGAAGCTGGATTCATAACAGAAAGGTTTGGAAGCCTCTTGGAAGCCTAAGTTTGTAGTACCTGGTGCCTGAAGCATGAACCTTCCTCAGGTCATGACTTTGAGTGTGGATATCGATAGATAAATAAGCATAAGACAAATTTATTGCCATGCTAGTGTTCAAAAATTCTGATTTCAATTTTAGTAGGAATTCAGAAAAAGCAGTAGAAGTTTTAAGTGCAAATTAAAACTTAATTTTATATGAAGAGAAATTTTGTTTCTTTTGGGAAAAGGGTGTTGTTGGGTAGAGGGATTTACAATGCCACCTCATTTTCAGAAGGTCATGGTTATGTGTTAGAGGCATCTTTTTATTTGGACTAGCAAAGTGGGATTATCTCTTCCTCTCTTGTGGGTAAATAAAAACTTCTGCAGAAAATGAGATTTGTAAGCCCCCCTTAAATGTTTGTTTCTTTTAAAGAATCCCAAGGACTTGAAAAAACCCAAACATCAGCAACCGAAACAAGCAACAAGCCAGTTAATTTAATTTAATTCAATCCAAGCTCACACTTTTTAGCTGTTGAGGTTCTAGTACAGTATTCACTCTTTGCACTGTACATGTTGTTCTCTAGTTCTGCTTCATTCTGGTTACAGCTTAAGCTGTAATGAAGAGCATACATATTTAAATTAGAATAGCCAAGTTTCATTTTGCATAGTTTGAATTTGTTTTTCATTTCATGGATTTAGAAACTTCATGTCTGAAAAATGAGCACTGTGTTTATCTGATGTCTTGCTTGTGAGCAATTTGATAATACATAGAGGAGCACAAAAGTAAGGCTGAAAAGGGGACAGATCTGATGACCTGGTTTCAGTTAGTGGTTTTTTTTGCTTGTTCTCTGACATAAGAAGATATTTGTGGGTAATTGTTCTTTGTGAGAATTTGCAAAGTTTTGGTAATGCCAGCAGTTCTTTGCTTGTTGAAACAATTAGTGCTGATTAAAAGAGCCAGATTTAAAGAGAATGTGGTTTATCATTTAAAATGTGTGCAGATAAGCAAGTATGAGAATCTGTCCTCTGCTTCAGGCTCCTGGAAGTGGTCTGAAATCTTGTGTGTGTTAGTGGATTTCTCTCCACTGGGGATCTGGGTAAGATTATACCCCTTCTCTCCCATTTCTCCCTCCTGCCTCCCTCAAACCTTGCTGTCAGGTACATTTCTGGTAGTTAGGGTGGTGAAGTGCCAAAGCTTTCTCTTGCACTGCTCTTCCATCCAATCCATAAGGAAAACTGTCTCACTGAGTGAAACAGGGATGCTGTTACCCGGTTATCTTGGAGACTGAAACTTGGTGTTCTCTCATCAGTACGTTCTTTATTTTAAATCTGTGTGTGGATAACTCCTGAACTTGATAGAACTGTTTCAGGATGTAGGAATTACTCAAAGTAGTCCAATCTGCTCTCTTGATTTTAACCTTTTAGGGTAGTTCATATGTACATATGGACCCTGAAAAACTTCAATACCCTGGAAAATGGTAGTAAAACCTGGCCAAAGATAACAAATACCCAACAAGCATGTTGATAACAGAAGTTTGGTCTGTATCATAATCTCTGCTGTATTTTTTGCTAGTGAATATTTAATTAGTGAGTATTTAACACTTCTGGATGATAATGGTCCCAGATAAGAGGTAGTATACTTTCTCAGACATGAATGTAGGTCAGATGCCTGTTTGCCTTTTGCTGCAGTGCTGAAGCTGAAGGAAGACTGGAGCAGTTGGGACGAAGGGCATGTCCCCAGCAGCACAGGCTGCCCATGGGCTTCCAGCAGGCTTCTCCAGCTGCTCTGTTTGATTTGAAGCTTGCCATAAAGTGCCAGTGTGATTGTTACTCTGGTTTCTTCAGATATGCCATTGCATGCTGTGGTTTGGGTGGGGGGTTTTGTCCATATGGACTCCAGTTGGGCCTACCCTTTTCCCTGTGCAGGGATTGATTCCTGTAAGTTTTGTCACAGCGAGTGCAGGGTCAGCATTGCAGCCTCTCTCTGCACAGGCTTACAGGCCCTGTGCTTGGTAATGGTACTTTGCATGGTGGAAACTTTGGTGATCTCTGGTTGCTTAATTTCAAGTATTTCTTAAGCTATCAAGTACATACAATTTAATTTGCACTCCATTTTCTTGTTTTGTTTTGTTTTTTTAACTGACTTGGTTTTGATTTCAGAAAAGCTTCTTTAAAACATGAATCTTTGCTAATGAGAGTTATTTCTGGCTTCCATCACAAGCAGTTATTAATTTTGCTTTGTTGTTGTTCTTAGTTTCTTCTCCTTTTTACCTTTCCATGCAGCATTCCCAAGCAAAAGTTATTTCCCAATTCCTCTCTTCTCTCCGTGTCTGTTCATTTCTCAGTGCACAAGTGTTGAGGCTGAATGAAGTAATGAACCATGGATCACTCAGACATTTTTCCATTCTCCCTTCATTAAGAGCAGTACAGAGGTAGGAGTTGACCTTTTAAGTATCTGTCAGCAGCAGTCACTGTATGGGAATTGCATCCATTGCTTCATTTCTATGACCAGAGTTAAAGGATCTGGATCCCCTGGGACAGGAGCTGTATGGACAGAGGGATAATTCTCAGTGCTGAGGTTAAAACTGCTCTGCTTTGTCTTAAACTCTACTAACTCGGTGAGGTTGTGGTGTAGCTGGAGGGAAGTTCCGTCTTCTGAAGACTCTTGGGGTAGCTTTAGCAATGCCCTTCCAGGCTTGTTCTGGGAGTATTCGAATAGGGAGAACTTGCCTTAGTTGCTGCCTCTGCTTTGTGAGGGCAGAGGGTGAATAACCTGTTCCACTGAAATGGCAGGAGCTGGGAGTGGCCTGTCCTAGGCACAGGGCACCTGTGGCAGTGGCAGGGCAACCCCAGCTGTGGGGTTGGCTGTGTTAGTGGATAACTTCTTTATAAAATCACAGAATGGTTTGGGTTTGAAGGAGCCTTAAAGACAATGTAGTTCCAATGCCCTGCCATGGGCACCTTCTGTTAGGTGAGATTCCTCAGAGTTCCATCCAACCTGGACACTTCCAGGGATCCAGAGGCAGACACACCATCTCTGAGCAACCTGTACCAGGGCCTCACTACCTTCACAGGGAAGAATTTCTTCCTCACATTTAATTTAAACCTACTCATAGATTATGGCCATTCACTTTGTCCTGTCACTCTATGCCCTTGTAAGAAATCCCTCTCCAACAGACTGTTTGGCCCTGACTATCCAGGTGCTTTCAACTGTCATCTTTCCCTCAAGTTCATTTTGGTAGGGTTTTTTCCTGGTAAAAAAGCTGTTGATCTTCAGCCAGTTCAGCTGTATCTGGTGTTACTGGCTCATAAGAATTAGATGGACTTCTTGTCATCTTATCCTTTTAGGAAAAAAAAATTAATGATCACCAAACTTAAAGGAATAAAAGGTAGTGGTTGGGGACAGGCTGTGGACTGATCTTCAGCAAGCTTCCAGTTCTAACTAACAAGAAGTAGATATTTGGAACAGCTTTATCCTGGGCATAGATGGAATGAAGAGAGAAGCATGAGAGTTGCTGGCCTTGGAATGAGAAGGTTTGAAGAGAGTACTGGAAGTTTATGGGGCAGAGTTGTTGCTGTTTCTGCCCCTGGCAGTGATGTTTGGGCCGGCTCATGTGTGAGGTGTGACTTAGCTGGCAACTACCAGTGTGGTGAGATCTGCTCAGGAGATATCCCTATCCCATGCTGCTGCTGCAGGGCCCTGGGCAGGTACCTGTGTACACTCAGAGGAAAAGGTTATTAGTGTCATTGGTTACACTGTCTTGGTTAATTATCCTTCGGATGTGGTCACCTCCTTTTATTTTCATCCTTGGCTTTCTTTCTGTCCAGTTTGTGCCTGAAACAGGTTTGGCTGGATCTACCTCCATTATTTTTAGGGGATCAGTGGCTTCTTTCTTGTTTTTCTTCATCGTCCTTACACACAGTCTCTTTTGCTGCCCAAGCCTTTCTGCAGAACATGTTCTGTCCCTGGCTTCATTGAGTAACATTGTTTATAATTAAGTCAGGAATAAACTGTAATAGGGTTTTCTTGGCCAAATATTTCCACAGTGTCTTTCCAAAGCAGGTCTGAATTGGAAGTCTGCAGGGCTACAATGGCTGCAGATCAGTGCTTGATCTCTGGACAGATGTCTCTTTGGGTATATGAAATTGCAAATTTGAAATTGCCTGTAACAGCAGACATATCCCTGCGCCTTTGTGTGCAGTTCAGTCTTGCTGTGGCTCTGCCAAGGTGGTCACATCCCTGGTCACGCTGTTGGAGCATGTGGGGTGTCTGCAGCTGCGCCTCCAGCTGCACTGGAGGGACTTTGCTGCTCTGATTTTTATTCAGAGATGTCCAGTGCTGCAGGAAAGGTGCACTCTGTGGCTGTCAGCATTGTCTGTGTTTGTGGGCTTCTGCTTTCTGCCACTTCTTCCAGCAAGATGAATGGATTGAACAACAGCTTCCAGTGACAGAGCCAAGAGTGGTTACTGGATAAGGGTTATTTTTTCTACTTTTTAATGATGTGGTTATTTTCAAGGGAGAAGGATTGGTGACAGACAGTTGAGGACTGACAGTATGTTTACCAAAATAAAAATGCTTGGAAATTTAAGCTTTCTTTTCTTGATGTGTTTCATTATTTGCTGTATGGTGAGAATTTCAAGAGGGTAAAGGTATTTGGCTTTCTGATAGAAAGTCTCCTTCTCATAAAGCTGAGTACCAACATTTGGTGTTTCACTTAGTGAGTTGCAGGCTGGGGTGTTTGGTTGGTGTAGTACAAATTCAAGAGATGATTTTGCAGGTAGTTTTTGTCATCCTGCTGCTGAATGTTGGCTTGTGACCTCTTCCAGAGTGATCTTCTGGGGTTTTTGGTGGAGAGGATTTGATTAAAAATGCCTACAAGATACAGTCTCGTTTTGCACAAAAATAGCACAGAGCGATCTGAAATGCTGCATATCATCTCAAGTTTAGGCTGCAGCTTGTCCCATCTGAACAGCAAATTAATGCCAAACATTTCATAACAGAGTAGACAGCTCTGACTCCCTGGAGGAGAACATCAAACAATACAAACCTGTGTTGTTCCTCATCAATGGACAAGGTCCTGTCCTTTCCTTCCTCATTAACCAAGGCTCTTACCTGCTTTAATTTCTTCAGCGTATCTCCACTGGAGTTACAGTATGGCTCTTGCCCAATCTATAGTGGCTTACAAATTTTCTTGTTATTTACATATTTGAATATTTCCATGCTCTGAAGGTGAACAGTGTTCTGATCAGATGTAGGGGACTATATCTGAAGTTTATTTTTTTAAAAACTTGGGCTTTCCCTAGCTCACAGAGAAGTCACTGTTACTGCAGGGCTAAATTATTTGCCATCAGGATTTATCAGCAATTTGATCTTGGCATAGTAAACTAATTTGAATAGTGAAATTTGTTGTATTCTGACATAAGAAATATATGCGTTGGGGCTATGATTTTTCTGTTATGCTGCAGAGTTTAAAGGAAGGGACTTGACTGTACCTGGGAAGGACAATAACTGCTTTTGCTCCTCTGCTGTTGGCTTTTCAGTGTTACATGTTTTAAAAGTCCAGCAGATTTTTTTTTCCTGTGTAAAGAAAAAAATGCTAAAGTATCTCTGGCAGGTTGGTGGGATTTAGGGAGAGTAGAGAGGACAATTTTGGAAGACCTACTGCAGTACATCCTGTCACAAGGCTCTCCCTCAGGACATGATGCTTCCTGATCTGCCTCAGTGACCCACTGGTGGTGGGTGATGGTGATGGTCCAACACCTGACTGCTAATGCTGGGGAAATGAGAGAGGAAACTGGGCAGGAATGAGAATAGCTGCTGACTTCTTGGAAAGAGGTTTAGGCATTGTCAGAATAGTTTCTTGAAAGCCACCTTTTCTCTGGGCTGGGGTGTTGGAGGTTGACAAAGAGTTGATTTAAATGCAGACTTGCCTAAGGGTAGGAGTTGTGGGTGTGCTTCAGGTGGATCAATGTGAATGGCTCTGGCAAATCTCCAGTGAGGTTTTACTGCTCCATCCAGTGACCATGCTCAGGTTACAGTTGTCAGTAAGATGCACATCTATTGTATGTGTATGCACAGGATGGGAGGTAATCAGCTAGGATACACATGTGCCCCTCAAAGCCCAGGCTGGAAATCTGTGTAAAAAGAATGTGAGGCCAAAGTCACATTTACAAGAACTCAAGAGGGAAACAGACAAAAAAAAAGATGGGGTTTGCATCTGAAAGTGCATCTGCATTTTAAAAGCAACAGCCAAGGCAGCACCTCTGGTTCCTGTGCTCACAGATACAGCTGGAGACACAGAGGCTGCAGCAAGGCACTGGCTGTGAGAGGAGCTGCAACCCCCTTCCCCATGCTGTTCACATTCCCTGTTCCTGAACTCCTGCTCAGAAATAAGTTATTGTGTGGCTTTTGATGAGTGAGTGAAAAGAATTTCAATAATGTAGTCTGTAACATCATTACGTGCCTTTTTTCATGTGACAGTTTATTCTTTCGTGTTTTCTTTAACCACATGAAGAAGACCCATAAAACTCAATGAGAAATGGGGTCTACCTTTTATTAGAGAGGTCTGTTGTGTTTTAGTTGCTGGGATGTTGAACTGGGTATGGCACGAGACGTGCCTCGAGCAGGGTGGTTAGCAGGATGGAGAAGTGAAGCAGAAAGGTGTGTGTTTGTGCTGTAACAGCTTTAATGAGGAGCATATTGCTTGTGTTTATTGGCAGGAAAAATACCTAGAGTGCTTCTTGGAGCTCCTAAAATGCTGAACCCACCTGGGACATATTGGTGGGTGCTGCTAAACAGGCAGGATACCTCACAGCTGGGTACAGGGACTCTTGTATCCTGTGAAAACCTATTGTATCTCGTCTTGGCTCAATTATTCACAACACCAAAGCTCCTAGATCTCTCCTTGGCAGAGGTCCTGCTGGTAAAGCACATCCAGCCAGAGAGGCTTCATGCTTCACAAACAGCGCGGGATCTGCTCTCAGCTCTTGGGCAGTGACACAGGAGTGGCATTAAACAGCTTTGGGGTTTGTGTATTGAAAGATTTTGGTGTTGTTGTGGCAGCCGCACAGCCCTGAGAAGCTGAGTGGATTCGGGTGGCTGTGTCTGCGGAGTTGATACTTGTGAACAGGCAAGGTCACTGTGTCTGTGTCCTAGAGGGGGGTGACTGCTGTTATACTCCCTTTCTGCTCTGTAGTTTTGGGGCAAAGCAGCGCCACATCTGCTCATACAAGCTAAACATCCCTATATAAGATTTTTTTTGTGATTGAATCTGTCTTTGATTTCAAATATTTTCTGGTGAAACTTTTTCCTGAGCACGTCTGAGAAGCAGGAAAATTACTAACTTGTAGATAACAACCTTTTTTTTTCCCCAGTTGATAAACACTTAATTTGCTCTTCTTACCACGTTTCAGTCAGGAAAATTTCACTGTCTCTTACTACTACTTTTTCTGTATGTTGCAGCCTTTGAAATGAACAAACTGGTGTTGGTGAAATAATGGGGTCTAGTAGTGACTCCAAATATTTACCTGTTCAAATGTGTGAAGTTTGAGTGCAGTCGTTTACCAGAGGTCATGTTACTTACTAAAAAAATAACAAAAACCTTCTCAAATCCTCTTATTGTTTTGTTATGTCGGAAGAATGGGGAGAACCATTGTATTCTTTGAAGGTGTAGGAGCAACTAAGTAAAATCAGGACTTGCTTTTTTATGTAAATGTCTCTGCTGTCCCGTGTAATCTGCACACAGGGGGGGAGGCAAATCTCTTCAAAAGCATCTGGAGCTTTAGTGATTTCTTGTGTTCTGGTTTTTCCCCAAAGATCCGAGCCAAGAAGAAACCCACTCCAGTGAAGTATGAAGTTGGGGATCTTGTTTGGGCCAAGTTCAACAGACGCCCATGGTGGCCATGCACAATTTGTCATGACCCAGTGCTGGACTGTCACTCAAAAATGAAAGGTACTGTATCTCCTCAGACCACAAAGTGGAGGTGTTGTATATGGCAGGATGCTGCAGTTTTTAATTAATTTTAAAAGCATTTCTGGCCTTTGAAAGGTGTGAAAAACAGGCTCTGCTGTGGAAAACAAGACCTGGATCCGTAAAGTAGAGCTAAATGAGGGAGGTGGCATGAAGAAGAAGGGGCTGGGGGTGGTGAAGTGGCACAGATAGCTGTTGGACATGTAGGCTTTTCTTCCCAGACTGTACGAAGGACAAATAGCTGGACTAAGCTCAGGGCAGTGCAGAATAAAGAGCAGCCTCTCAAAGTTATGCAGAGGAAAGGGAGGTGGATCAGAGAGGTGCAACAGGTGAGGAAGCAGAGCTGGGAAGATTGGAATGTGTGAGGACACAGTTGTTCATGGAGACAGGGAGGCTGGAGAGGCTGAGGAGTGTAGTGTGGGGTAGTGCAGTGTAGCTGCCTAATGCCTGAAGGTGTGATGGGAGCATGTGTATGGAAGTGAAATTTTTGGGTCTTGTTTGGCACAAGAAAGTAAGGGGCTGTTGATAGGGAAATTCTGGAAGAATTAAGAGATGGAGCCACCTATGTGAATGTTTGGGGTATAGTGTTAGCAAGCTGAGTGTGAGGAGGAGAGATGGGCAAATATGACAGAGCTGTGTGTGCTTGACCACAGGAGAGAAAAGAGAGTCTTAAAAGATCAAGACAGAGGTGAGTGATGGAGAGAACAGAAGGGAAGCGAGGAATTATTTGCTTTTAGTATCATACCAGATGCCATGGGGAGACTGCCACAGACAGAAAGGCTTATTTGTTCCTGGTTTCCCCTTCTGATTCTTTCTGTTCTGTGGGCAACTGGAAACCACTTGGACTGGTGTCCTCTGCCACTGACAGCTCTAGACTTGTGAGATTGCCACTCACTATTGTATTTGTCTCCAGGTTTTGTGGCCCTTGCCAGCCTAAGCACAAGTGCTGGGTGTGAGTGGAGTTCTTTTTCAGTAGCCATCAGCTCAGAGTCAGTGCTGTTTCTCTAGAGACATGAAGTAGCTTTTCCTGTGTGGTGCTCACATCATCCCCAAGCCTGGTTGCTGAAGTCTTCTTTCTTCACCTCCCCCTTTGTCCTTTGGGAGGCATTTATCCTGATTCTAGAGAATACTGAATGTGCTGTTTTAAATAGTCTTTTTCCAAAATCCTGTCGGAGATGTTTCCAGAAGATATGCTGATATATATTCTCCCCCCACATCCCTACTAGTGAAGTTTTGGGCAGGATTTAATGTATATAGCTGTCCAGTATTCCCCTCTCAGCCTGTGCATGAGGATTTCTAATAAAGGAATTCTGCAGGGAGGAAAAGCTCTGTTAGCAAGTTCTAGGAAGGCCTGATCTCCAGCCACATGATGGGCTCTCCCATCATTGTTTTATCTGTGTTCAAACCAATGGAGCTCAGGGGAAAATTGTGTTTTCCAGCTCTGGATGTATGTAATCTGCTTGTCTGCCCTTCCCAATGCCAAGGTGGCAAAGGAGGTGGATCTGAACTCTGGCACTTTTGGGCAGGAAGAGCTGGGCTCTGTGTGCACTGTAGGAAGCATGGTCCTTCTGCTTTGGCTCTCCTGTTGCCAAGGGAACAATCCCTTCAAAACAAGTCAGGTCGCTTCAACCTCTTCACTTGTGCTGAAAGCTCTTCTCTTGGGATTTGAGGAATGGTGTTTAGTTAAAGGCGGTTTACCTTTTCTCAGCAAGCTCTTGACTTGGAAGATTTTTGGAGCTGGAAGGTGTAGGCTCAATGGCTTGAGTCCCAGAACTGTAAATGAGGTAGATGAAGCCTGTGATCTTTGCACTTGGTTTGATGTTGTTCATCCTCTGAGTCATCCTCTCAGTGGTCTTGGTTAGAACTGCAATTTCAGCATCACTTAAAGCCAGGCTGCAGGTTTGTGCTGGCACCCTGGAAGAAGCAGCACAAACCAAATGGCGTGGAAGTGTAATCTGCCTGTTCAGAGGTTGAAGGTGCTTCCAGGAGAAGATTAATACATTGCAGCAAACTTCAGGGAGAAGTTTATATCCCTTGTTTTCAAGTGTTGTTTGCTCTGTTGTAATGCTTGTGACCTGTCGTTCTTCACCAGCACACCCAGTACTGATTCAGTTCTTATTTGTACCATGCATGTTCAACATTCTTGCATAGAAAGTACCTTTAAAGAATCTTTGAATGTGTCCTTATGATTGAATTTCTTCTCTTTCTCTACACCTCTGTGCCTGAAGTATGGAGAGATTCATTGCAACTAATGTTGTGTCATGTTGCACCTACTCTTCTCAGTGCGTATGTGTTTGCTTAAATGCTGCTGTTTATGTTTTGTGTCCTAAATAAGACTTTGTTTGGTATTAAAAGGTTGAACAAGATGGGATGTATTGTGGTGGGGGAGGCTCAACCTGTGTGAGTAAATCCTATCCAGAAGGCTGTCAGTTCTGGGTGTTGCCAGCACCGTTGTGTTTTCCCAACGGTCAAGTGCTCTGGACTGTTTAATCATTAATCAGGGAGTAGTAGAAAAGAAATGTTCTGCTGTTCTGCCTGGTGTGTTGTGTCTCTCAAGGAAAAAATATTTAGGTTTTTTTGCCCTTTTTTTTTTTTTTTTTTTTTTGCAAGCAGTCTTTGCTGTGGGAAGGTGACCAATCATAGGCATGTTAATCATTTGTTTGTAAGAAAAAAAGCCCAAACAACTTAAAGCTGGAGTAGCAATGTAGAATATAGACAGCAGCAGAGGGGTCTCCCTTAGCTGTGAGTAGAAATCCCCAGAACTGGCATTTATGTGGGAATATTATTAAGCAAAATGTAATTGAAAATTGCCTCTCAAATGGTTACTGTTTTCTGTGTTTCTTTTTGTGTCTTTATTCTGTTACATAGAAAGGGTTAATTCTGTTAAATTTCTTGAAATAGTTTCCAACCAGAAACCATACCGGGAGTACTATGTGGATGCCTTAGGAGAACCTTCAGAGAAAACCTGGGTTGCTGGGAAAGCTATTGTCCTCTTTGAAGGGAGACATCAGTTTGAAGAGCTGCCTGTTCTCCGGAAAAGAGGAAAGCAAAAGGAAAAAGGCTACAAACATAAGGTGAAAGAGCTGTTTTCTGTAATATGTTTTTATTTCTTTGAATCTGCACAGTACAAAATACTCTTTTAGGCCTGGATTCGTACTTTGACAGCTTCTGTGAGACTGACTGCAGCAAGGCAGTCAGGGAAGGGATTCTTTGTGTCCTTACAGCAGAACAGTTTATAAACTGCCAGGCGTTTCCAAGCGCTCTTCTGTGCTGGGGTGTGGCCTGCTGCTTCTATTGCCCTGGACAGCTCTGGAAGGCAGAGGAATCTGGGCTCTGTTGGTGTGGGATCTGTTCAGCAGCACAGCCCTCTCCTGATGTGGATTGCAGCACTGCTAAGAAACTTCTGTACTCTCTGGCAGCCTCCTTTGGCTGATCTGAATCAGAGGTGGAGTCACATGCTTCACTAGATCACTGGCTGAGAAAAAGCAGTGGGGTTTTTAGCACTGCTTCAGTAATTCTCCTTATAGAAACCTGTTTGGACTTATAATTTGACTTGGAAAATGCTTTGTCAGTGAGCCTCTGGGAATGAGTTTTGTGGCTCATTGCATCATCTCCATTTCCAAACATAACAGCCCTGAGCAGTTGTAGCCAGTTAATGTAATGTGACACAGGGGTCTGGTCTATGTCTTTAGGAAGGTGACCACAGACATTAACTCGTTAGAATTGCTGAAGTGAAGAACTACAGAGGCTACTGTGTTACTGTAGGAGAGCAAATAGTTATGCTAGGCAGTGGTATCTGGTTTTTCTTTTACTCTAAAGCTTTATAACCTATGTTAGTGCAGAACCATCAGATTGAATGTGCTCTTCCAGATGTGAGTCCCTGGGGGCAACAGCCTTATTTGGTTTTTCTTTTCCAAGGGCATGTTCAGTATCTTCTTCAAGGACTTCTCTCCTTGTGCTCTCAGCCCTCCCAACAATTAGCGACATGTTCCCAAGTAACTTCTCTGGTGCTAGAAGTGCTGCATGGCTGAAATCTCATTCTATATGTAAATGGATTGCCAGCATGCCCTCCGCAGAGGGAATCAAATGTTTGTTGCTCACATAGATGTCCAGGTTTGCACCCCTGGAAGTCAAAATTGATGCAAAGCTGAGAGTATTTGGCTGGATTGCTATCAGGCTTCATAAAACTTCTTGAGTTTGCTGAGATGAGACTTTTTTGGTTTGGGTTTTTCTTTAAAAGAAAAGAGTCAGCAATGTGAGTTGTTCCTCCTGCCTTGGAATTGGTTTTGATTTTAGGAGAAGTTGTGAAGCTTTTGGTTTGCTGTTGTGCAGCCAAAAACTACACATGCAGATAAGAAACAAGTTTCTTGTTGATTTTGAGTATTAGCAGAAGTTCCTGTTAAGTATGCAGAGAGCTTTCTGGTTTTTCTAAAGATACAGAGTTAAACTGGGAGATTTCTCAGGAGTGGACATTGTGAACTTGATAGAGCACATCTTAGATGTGTGTGGATCTCATGTTTGTCCCGAGGTGAGTTGATTCAGAGGGCAGATCGTGCCCTGAATTCAGGGGATGCAGGAAGAATCAACAATGAGCACAGCAAATAGGTCTGCTCAGATATTCTGAGGAAAACAATGCTCCATTTGCCTTGCAAGGCTTGCTGGCTATAGCTTTGCATTTCTGTGCCAGGGATCCATACCATATGCATTGCCCTTTACAGGCTGTTGTGTTCAGGATGAGTTGGGGTGCCAGGACATCTGGTTCCTCAGAGACCCGTACTTGCCAGGGACCTTTTTACTGTTCTGGGAATGCACACAGCTCAGCTGGAATGCAGGGTGCTTACCCAGGAGTACTTCCTGTGTCTGCCAGACAGTCTCAGGGAATCCACGTGATTGTCTTAAAGATGCAAAATGCAGGAATGTCACTGTGTTCTGTGCCTTGTGCTGCCTGCTTTTAGCTCTTTGATTACCTACTCAAATTTTGTCTTGTTTTTTGTCTCCAACTTTTAAGGTTCCTCAGAGATTTAGGGCTAAATGGGAGGTCAGTGTTGGACAGGCAGAAGACATTCTTCTCGGTGGACCAGAGGATCAGAAGTGCAGCCAGAACTCCAGCGAGCCGGAGAGCGAGAAGGACGTGCAGTTGGAATATTACACCAATGGCCCTGGAGCAGAAAGGGACACGCAACTGAACGGCTGCTTTAAATCCTTGGCTTTTGACTCCAGACACATGGCCAGTGAAAAAGGAAAATTGCACATCAAGCCACACGTGAAAACAACCTCTGAAAGCAGAAAAAGGACTAGAGTAAAAAAGAGTGGCGCAAGAGAGGAAGCCTCGAGGGAAGAAATCAAAGACAAAACACCAGAGAGCGTAGTTAGAAACGTGATTGTTGGGGACCTACCAGAGAAACACGCGTCTCATGAGCTTCGCCGGATTGCCAACAGCCTGACAGCATCCAGTAGCACCAGGGAAAACCATTTGCTTTCCACCTTTGGAGAAAGACGTTTTGAAAAGACACCTTTAAAACCGGACTATGAGAATTGTAAAAGTGATGCTCTGAAAAACACCCTCCAAGGGGATTTGTTTTCCAGCCCGTCTTTTGAGAGAGAGAAGAGCTCCCTGGGAATTTTGTGCAGTTCCAAGTTGCAAATACACTATTCTGCATCTGATGCTAGTGTTGAGAAAAAACGAACTGAATCAGATTCATCCTCTTCCCTCTCTGATGGTGGGAACAGTGATGTAGATACCATGGACCAAAGTTCAGAGAGAGCCTCTAGTGCTCTTGAAGTTAGTGATTCTTCAGATAAAGTGGAGAAGGACTTTGCTATGACATCAAGTGGAAACATTAAACTTTCCATGTATCTTTCTCAAAAGAGCAGCAGAAGGGCCAGGAAGAAGTTGCACAGAGATTGCAAACCTCTGGGAGGTTCAGTAACCAACAGACTTGATGCTGAATTTGCAGATGGGGAGCTTGAAGTAGGTTTCTCTGATGCTGAGATGTCATTGACACCGCTCGAGTGCTCTTCGGATGTGAGAAATGACAATCTTTCCCTAGCAAACAAGCACACTATCCCCCAAAGTGTTTCCAAGGACAGCTCCTGGCCTGCTGTTACAAATCAAGCAATCATGAAACCGAAAAGCATGAAATTACCCCGAATCAGGAGTATAAAATGTAAACATAAAGAAAAGGTTGCTGGGTTGGAGCCTTCTCTTGCAGAAGAGGATGGTGGTATGAATCGCTGCTCTTCAGATACCAAAGGTTTCTCTGGCCTTCCGAGAGATTCTCTTCAGAGAAGTGGAAAAGCTGATGGTCAGAAACTGTTAAACAACATGCATGAGAAACCCAGGGATTCTGCTGAAATCGAAACAGCCGTGGTGAAGCACGTTCTGTCGGAGCTGAAGGAGCTGTCGTATCGGTCCATGAATGATGATGCCAGTGACTCTGGCACTCAAAAGGCCACAGTACCTTTGCTTTTCTCTTCTGCCTCTGGTCATGGTCGTTTGCCTATCGAACCAGATTACAAATTCAGCACCTTGTTAATGATGTTGAAGGATATGCATGACAGTAAGACAAAAGAGCAGCAACTGATGACTGGTCAAAATATAGTCCCATTTCGAAATACCAGCACAGGTGATAGTTCTGGAAGCAATTCTGCAAGTGGTCTCAAGTCTTTGTCTATTGTAGGTCCCCCATATAAAATAGAAAAAAATGGAGATTGTGTCCAGGAAACTGTAACTCCAAACTCCACTCTAAGCAACTCCTCATTTTCACGCAATCCTCCAACCAAGTTGACAGGGATTGGTACTGGTAAAAGGGAGCCTGCGAGTGCTGCTGTTTCTGGGACAAATGGCACAAATTGCATGTCCAAACGCAACTGTTCAAAATCTAAGCAGTCATCAAAGCTTGGAGATAAAACAGTTTCAAACAGAAAGGACTTAAAACCAGGAGGGCCAAGTAAGTTACTAAGTCGATTACCCAGAGATTCAGGAGAACATGCATTCCGTGTGCACGGTTCAGTTACCAGTCCTCTAGGGAATGAGGCAGAAGATACTGAGAGGAAAGAGTGTATTGATTTAACAGAGCATTCAACTGATGAAGATTCTGCTTGTTTATCTGATGACAATGTAGGTCGTATTGGAAGGAGACCTGAAGCTGGTAGAAATAATGAGAGCTGCAATTCTGCTGAAAATGGGGAGAGTCCAGACTTGGATTCAGAGGCAAATAGTGAGAGCTCTCTTGGTGATGAGTCTAATGATATAAATCACGTAGCACCCAAAAAGCGATGGCAGCGTTTTAACCAAAGCAGTGCTAGATCTAATAAGCACATCAGTAGATCTAGGGAACAAGGAAACTTGGAGAGTGCCTTTGGCCTGAATTCTCGTGGCTTTTCACTGAAGGGAAATGAGTGCTTGGGACGTAGGCATTCCCCTCATTCAAAGGTGCTTGAGGGAGACCTGGCAGTTCAGGACTTTGAGAATCGTTTAGACTTAGTTGATAAACGTTTGAATGTATGTGGTAAGCCAAACACCAGTGTGATGGACTCAGAAACAGAGCTTGGCAACTTTGCTCCCCAGTCTGAATTCTCTGCACAAGGTAAGGGAGCTGGACTTGCGCCAGAGTATTTGTATACGTTTTACACTTTTTCATTTAAAGGATAAGTTACAGAACTTGTGGCTGTCTGACAATGTGAAGATGTCTACGTCTGAGCAGAAGAAAGTGTGGTACCTTGGTTTGAGTTCTCTGTAAGAATGGAGAACAAAGGAGGCAGAATAATTATGAGTTTGTACTCATGTTATTGGTCAGAAAATTTTACACACATTACAAATCTTTAGGTCTTCCATCGTGAGAGGTAAAATAAGAATCCTTCTGAGCCTGGGATTTTTTTTTAACTTGTACCTTCATAATGTGTTCCTTAGAGCCACAAGCTTGGTGTTAGTGGGATAGGTCAGTGCTAGAAAGTTCCAGGAAACTGAGCCTCAATGGCTGCTCTGTTCTTTATCTTTCACAGTGCTGTTTCACATAGTTTGTCTTTGGTTTGTTCTGTAGGATTTCCTCAAGACAATGTGTTGGGAGTTTTTTGGGTTTTAGTATGGAATTTTATTAGCTGCTCACAGTGAATTATGGAGCCCCACAGATTTCCTAATTTACAGTTCTGGTGTGGCTGCCTGATGGGTGAAAGAGAAAACAGAAAAAGGAGAAGTTGCCAGGGAGGCTGGGCTGGTGGTGGGTCTGGAATATGGCAGACAGAAGTAAGGCAGCAGCATTGGAAGGGAAATGACCTAGGAAGGAGGAGGCTTCTGACGACCAAAAGGCAAGAGAGTCCTGCCTCTCCCACAGAGGTGGAGACATTTGGTTGAAACCGAAGGAAGAAGTAAAAGGGTGTGTGGAAGGAATAGGATCAACAGAACCATATTCAACATGTACTGTCCTCTGGCTTCTGCAGGGAATCTGGGGAAACACACAACACACCATAAAAAAACCAATAAAATTAGGTTTTTGCATAGGTTTCACCAAACTAAATTGCTCTAATCTAATTGTGATATCATAAAATAATACAACTCATCATAACTTTGAGCCTATGTGCGTTCACATATGTGTTCCCTCAGTGCACATTTTGATGCGTATATTCTGTTTTTGTGGTTTCTGGAGGCAGCCTGCATTTCTGTTTCAATTGTGGCAAAGGCAGTTCCTGGCTTGGTGATTGTGGGACCTGCCCAAGGCAAGTTGCAACAGGCACAGAAAACAAGCCTATAGGGTGTAACACATGGGTTAAAAGTTATGGTTTTAAGTCATGACCAGCTTAATCATTCACTGACTCCTCTGGCTGAGTGTGTGTTTTTGAGGACTAAAGTCTCTATAGAGCAGATGAAAGGATGCACGTTCTGGGCTGTGCTGTGGATTCTTCCTTCACACCGAGATCCAGACAGGTTCTTCTGGCTTCATGGTTGTTTGGCAGTTGAAGCATCCCTGCAGTGATGCTGTGTGAGGCAAAGAGAAAGGTCTGCAGAGAGAGCTAGGGAAGAGGAGGTGCTGAGAGGCAGTAAAGTTAGGAGAGTGGTGATAGAGGAAGGCAGCAGGCTCTGAGCAAGGTGGCAGTAGTGGAGAGGAGTGTACAAGGTCTTGGTGCTGCACACAGGGATGCAGCAGCAGCAGTCAGGGCCTGGGTTTGCTGGCAAAAGTGCCACATCAGCAACTGCAGTGTAAACTAATTCCCCTGCCCTAAATAGTACATGAGCTCTGTGCACACCCACCCCTTTTTGTACAGATGTGCTGTGGGGAGGCACCAACACCGCTGTCAGGGCTGCTGTAACACCCCCAGTGCTGGTGGGACTGAGTAAACCTTTGATGCTGTGTCGAGACCATTCCTTTATGTTGGGCAAGGCCTAGAAAGTAGAGAAACTGATGCTGGAAACTGGACTGACGGCAGTGCTTTGAGAAGATGTGACCCATCCTTGCCCACAGCAGGCAGCTTGAGTGTAAGAGATCAGAACAGATTGCAGCCACAACTGTGACATTTCCACTAAGCTCAAACTATGTAAAGTCTTTTTCATATTTAAATGGCAGCATTGGGCATAATTTTGCCACAAACGTTGTACAATGGTTTAGAGCAAATAAGGCAAAAGTGAAGATTGATGGAATTGGCTGATGTAAACCAATTTTATAATTGTTTCATCAGTTCTGTGATTTGGCACTGTCAGTCTGCATTTGGGATTCTTGTACAGGATTCCTTTGGGAAGAAAAAGCAGTTAAGCTAGCCCTTCTGGCACAGTGTTGTGTATTCTGCTGCATGGCTTTGGGGCTCATAACAGTTGCCTGATGAGGATACTCATCCTATAACTCCTTATGTGCTGAAATGTGTGTTTCACTCAGACACCTGTGCAGTGTGTTAATAGAGGCTGAAAATAGCTGTGTTTGAGAAAGTTGTTTCTTCTCTTTTGGCCAAGTTTGACATTTTCATGCTTGTTTAACCACAAAGCCACAATAAAATGTAGCAGTCTTACCCAACATCCCTGTTCAGAAGTGCTGCATTGAAATGCTTTGTTATAAAATGCTTCCGTTTTAAAGAAGAAAAAGCCACCTACTACAAATAAAATTAAGGAAAGAGAATATTTATTGTTTGTTCCAAAACTTCCAGGAGACCGCAGGTATTTTCATGACTAGGGGAAATCTTTGGGCGGTATTATTTAATGATTTTGAATGCTAAAAAAGGAGAAAAGACAGAAATATTGAGAGATATCCTGAGAAGTGAGCAAAAGACATAAATGTGCATCACCTTGCTTTTGCAGCTTGCTGAGAAGAGATGTTAAAGAGTGTCATGGTTCAGTTTTTTGGAGCTTGCCATGCGTTGGCGTGTTGAGGTGGTGTGGCACGGGTGGTTAGGGTTGTGGTGAGGAAACACCTTTTACCTTGCAATGGTACCACACTGTGCAGAGACAAGAGGTGTCTCAGTCACTGGCTCCCTGATCTCATTGTGGAACAAACAAAGCAATAAATGGGCTCACAGTAGCAGAGGGGGAATTTGTAGTATATAAAAAAAATGCCAGGGAGGAGGGGAAGGGAAGTAATTAAGCTTACGTGTTCCTAGTGAAACTAGTGACTGAACTGTGTTACGGGAAAACAGTGTTTTCCTGTGCCCCTGCACTAAAACCAAAAGAGTTTAGGTAAACAGCAAAAGAGTGATGAGTTGCTAATGACCTTTGGTTCTGGTAGAAGTACGACAGGCAAGTTAGATGTAGCTTGTAGGGACATGTTGGGTGAAATTTAAGAAGCCTTTCAGTCTCAGGTGTTTTGATTTTTTACCTGAACTGCTTGAAGTCCTTAAAAATCCTCCCTGCTAACTTGGGATTTTGGAAAATAGGAAGCTCAAAAATTCTTTAGGCTGTCTCAAAGAGAAAGAATTATCAGCTCTTCCCACATGGAACCTCTGGAAGAGAAGGCAGGAACAGCTGTTATCCACAGGTGTCTTGTGATCATCTCAGAAACACAGTCTTGAAGCTGCTTTCCTTTTTCTTAGCACATTCAGAGAGGAAGCGCCTTAGAAAGCCGAGTAAACGGCTTCTGGAATATGCAGAAGAATATGATCACTTGTTTGCACCCAAGAAAAAATCAAAGAAGGGCCAGGAGCAATTGCCAAAGGTGGGTGAAGGAATGTGCTCTTCGTGCTTATTCCAGGGCTCTGGTCTGTGTGTGTTTATGTTCTTGGTGGCTGAGTGTTCTTGCTGTGTGCAGTGCCACGCAGGATGAATGTTTTCACCAACATATTTCACCATGCCAGGTGAATTCTGTGGCGAGGTCTGAATTTGAAGGAGGCGTTCCTGCACAATGCAGTCCTGACAGAGATACCCAGCGAGGGCCAAGTTCTTTGGTTTCAACTCCATCTTCAACCAAAGAGTCCCCTCCTGTCCTTGAAGCAGAGTGTTCCTTCTCAGAACTAGCATCCCACTCCACTGATCCCCCTAATCAAGTTCCAGGAGGATCTTCAGATTTTCCAGAGGTGGTGGTTCTGTCTTCCTCAGATGTTTCTGAAGTTTCTGCTTCTCCAGATGCAGAAGAGGGATTCCTGAAATCAGGTAAGTGGCAGATTGTGTGATGCTGCTTTTGTAAGTGAAAGTAACACAAGTTCAGTGGAAAATTATGCTTGGGGCAGCATGAAAAGCAGGCCAGTGCTCTGTGTGTTCTTGCCTTCCTTCACTCACTGACTTACTGTGTGGAGAAGGGAGGGAGGGCGGGTGCAAGGGTGTCCAGTGACCTGATACTGTTGGCGTTCTATAGACTGTGGTGGTCCTCCTTAGATCCTGGCACAGAATTCCTCTTTTGTCCAAATGAAGGAGGCCACAACTCCTTCTCTGAGTCTGAGCTGTCTGTGCTTCCAAACAGTGACATTCCTTTAGCTTGACGGTCTCTTGTTGCTGTAAACCTCTTTGGATGAACATTGCTGTGCTGAAGGTGATGCACAGTCTAAGCTGCATTGCTCATGGAGTGATCTTTCACTCTCCTAGTGAGCTCAGGAAGCTGCAGCACAAAGTTCCCTCTGGAAAAATTTTCTCCTTAAGAGGTTCTAAGCATCTGTAGAAATTTTTGGAGACTTCTTTGAGCAACAAGCCAGGACCTTGGCTTTCAGTAAGGCACAGTGTAAGAGCGTGGTCTGAGGGGCCTTCTCCCTTTCTAGCAGTGTCAGTCTCAGGGTCTCCTTTCAGTGTGTTTATTCTCTGATAGCGTCTAAAGACATGTCCAGAGTTAAAGCCCTGGTGTTCTGGCTGTGCTAACCTGGAGGAAACATTGTTCCTAAAGGGCTTGTAGTTTAAAAAAAAAAAAAAAAAAAAAAAAAGGAAAAGAAGGGAGGTTTTTGGTC
>WAAE01026662.1:459805-494006 GCA_013400495.1 Nicator chloris
AGATTTATGGTCAGTGGGAGGTCAGTTAGCCTGACGTGTGAAGGAAGAGGGATTGCCTCTGGAGACCTGTGGGTGTCACAAGGAAGTGGGAAGTTAGAGAGGATTAAAGGAGGAAAAACTTGAGTATGTGAACCTAAGATTGGAGATGCAGGAGAACAGAACAGGCTGCAGCAGTGGGAGCAAACATCCAGTCTGCAGAGTTTGTATAGCTTTTTCCCCTCATTTCCCCTCACGTCTTGCTAAAGCACACCGAGTGGGCAGAAGCCTGTCTTGAGGGTTAGTAGTGTGATGGATGAGCTGTGCCTACAGAGGTGTCAAAGGGCACAGCTGAGACTGTTGAAGCCAGCAGATGAATGGGGTGGGATGGGTAACAGGCTGTGTCTGTGAAGTGTCTGCACTCAGCATCAGCATTTCCTAGTTCTAAGTTTATACTGTTGCCAAAATTAGTGAAGGAGCCCAGGTCTAGCAACTTGCTACCTGCCGAGGGCCAGGATAAAGGTTGAGTAGGAAATAGTGCAGGTTACACCTAGTTTTGTTGGGATATCTTTTCTCAAGTAGGTTAAACCAGGATTGTGATCTTCAGCCTGTTCACTACAGCGGCATGAATGCTGGTGTGAGGGTTGTGGGAGTGTAGGCAGGGCTGTGTCAGTGGTAGGACTGGCTTATGCAGATCAAAGTGTTTGGGAAATTATGATGTGAATTGTGCTGCCAGCATGTGTTACCTGCTGGCAGTGAGTTCACAGCCTCTCTTCTGTGGGTGGATTTTTATATTACATGTTGAGGTGAGCCTGAAGGTCATGACAGACTGAGGTCTGTTTTTATTGAAGTTGTACAGAAGCAGGTAATTGGTATCTCTGCCCTAGGAGCTTATGATCCCAAAGACAGGGTGAAGCAGATTGTTTTGAACTGTTGACTGCTATTTACTTAATGGTCTTAATCTGATAGAAGACAAGAAAACCCCTGTTTATCTGATGTGAAGGATTTCATTGCAGGAAGCTTCGAAAGCAAGCGTCAAAGGAAGCCGACTAAAAAGCTCTTGGAATCCAATGACTTGGACACTGCCTTTATGCCAAAGAAGGAGGAATGGACTCCCCAAAAGAAGGTACTTTCCTTCCAGCTCTTTTGAAAACCGGATAGAAAACAGGCCTAGACAGCAGATCTTGCTAAACAAGACACAGTGCAATGGGATGTGGTTTTTTATTGCCTGTGGCCCAAGAGCAAAGGTCCATCCTTCCCAAAGGTGCTGGTTGCTGTGTTATGATGAAATAATCCTCTGTCCCCCATCCCTCCCCACTTGTAATTGGGTATTGGGTAGTTTTGGCTTTTCCATCAGATTTCGTCCGAGCAGTGTTTTCTTTGTTACCTTCCCAAGTGAGCTGATGAATGCATGCAAATGCAGAGCTTGAAGCAGGATGGAAGTTTGAGATGAATCACATGTAGGATACCATGTTCGGTTCAGATTTTTAAAGAAAATGCTGCTCTTCACCGAATACTCAATATTCAATGACATGGTTTGGAAAAAAGCACCTTGTATTTATTTCAGATCATGTACCTGCACAAAACTTGTTGCCACTGTTCCTAAAGTTGAGTAATAACACTTCTTTTTCTTTCACTGTGAGGCACAGTCTTAGTACAGTTATCACCATTGCAGTAATGTACAGGCCAGTGCATTTCAGTCTTAAGGTCTCTGAAAGTGTAAACTCAGAAGAGAGTGTCTTTTCCTAGCAACTTAGAGAGTATTAGCCACCTTTTTGGGAGAGCACAGGAAGCAGTGAATGGTGCTGATGACCACAAGACACATCAGACTCCACATTCCTCCCTGCCCAGAGACAGCCTTTTACATGTGTGATTTATCACACACACAAACACGCCAAATACTTTCTTGTAAAGTCTCTAATGACTGATGAATTAATGACCTGGATGGTAAATTAGGTATTGCAGTCATTCCAAAAGGCTTCACAGCTGAGGAGTGTGTGCCTCTGTTTTTATCTGGTGACTTGACTCTCTGTCCTGTGTGTTCGTAGGGTACTGGCCCTTCAGAGAGTGACAGCTCTGAGCTCTACTCACCAGCCCACTTCCAGGACCTGGGAGAAGGTATGTGAAGGCAGGGATAGCAGGGCAGACTGTTGTGGCATTTGGATCAGTGCCTGTGGCACTTCATGTGTAAGTACTTGGTGTTCTGGGTTCAGCAGCCCAGCAAAAGTTGCTTAAACCAGTATGAATTGGTGGTTTTCTAATGGCTGCAGGGCACGGGGCTGAGTGCCTGGAGTCTGGTATTGCCCCAGCCCTTAGACCCTCAAACAATATAGGATCCAGCCTGAAGCCCTCAGGCTGCAGAGCTTGCTGGTGTCACCTGCAGCAAGGGAATTGTTTCTGCGTTTTTCTTGAATGGTCTTTCTGTTGCATCCCAGCTTCTGAAAAGCTCTTGGAGAAACAGCGGAAGCGGAAGAGACAGCGCCATACCTCTGCTGCAGTCCATTCCAAGAAGGAGAAAAATGAGGAGGGGCTGGGCGAGACCCCACACTCTGAGGTACTGTTGGATCTTCACGCTCTCATCCCTGTAGCATGTTTGCTACTTCCCAGGGTACTTGGCAGAGCCTAAGGTAGAGGCATCTTTTGGCTTGTCATTTGAGAATTTTTCCCAGTAAAACGGTTGCATGAGCTGGGGTTAGGCTGAAGACACCACCTTGATCTAGTAGCTATTTTATAATGATGCTGAACTCAGGCTCTGTTTTCAAACTGCTACTCAATTAATTCTCTGTTAGAGAGGCTGTTCTGAATTCATGGAACCAGGTTTTGCCTGGCATCTTGCTTTGCACCTCAGAAAACCAAACTGCTCTAAAAGGTCTTCTCTGGGGGTGGGACTCTTGCCCTTTCACACACCGCTATGAAGCACAAGCACTAGACTGGACTTCAACCCCTTCTGCTTGCACCTGAACACCAGGATGAGCCAAGAACCCCATTGGAGGGGCTGGGGGGGACTGTCTGTGGCTGCTCTCAAGAGCCTCTGATTGCATTCTGCCATCCAGCAGAAAGGGATAACTGGGGCAATTCCCTCTACTACATATTAGCAGGGTCAGCAAATAAATATCTCTGACAAGCACATTTTGCCTTTTAGGAATGAGCCAGTTTTCAGCAAGTGTAGGGGAAGCAAGACTTCCTGGGAGAGGCAGGACACCTCTGGGCCTCTCGCCATCGCCTCTCACTTCCAGTGGTCCAGGTTCAGCAGCAGGCAGGATAGTCAGTATGTATTTCAGGAGCCAATTGTAGATAAATACTGTTATATTTATTGTTGTAACACAGTTTACAGGAGAACACAAACTTCACACCACTTTAAACAGTTCCAGCTGTCCTGTTGCATTTTGGAAAGGGCATTTCTGATAAATTTAATAAATTGGGGTAATAACCCTTGGTCCATGTAAGCTTTCCTGTGCTGGTGTTAGTGTTCTTTTTGAAGTGTGCTCAGCTGGACTAATGTTTTAAAACGGCCTGTACAAATACCTTTGCCAGTGCTGGGCAGGAGCAGTTAACATTTTCTGCTGTACCAGTAAGAGACAGCAAATTCTCTGTGAAAAGAGGGGCAGTTCAGAGCAGCAAAGATCTAGGCCAGGGCTCTGAATCCTGTACCCACCATTCAGTGTAGAGGAAACCCAGTCTTAGCTACCTCCAGCTGTAGACATTTGTATTGAGTACCAGCAGTCAGGTATGGTGTAAACCATGCCAAAAAAAGTCATCAGTGCTTGGCACCTTGGCCAGCATCCCTTTCTATGTAATTGTGTCTCTTTAGCTGCTGTGGTGGGTGTTCATCCCCTGGCTTAGATGAGTGCTTGGGTTCTGGTGAGTATGGGGATGCTGTAGAGATGCAGTTGTGCTTTCATGTGGAATTCAGACCATGCTGGTCCCTCAGGGACTGCACACACTGGGCGAGGAACTCCACTTTGCTGGAAAAAATACATGGTCTGATGATACAGCACGGTGAAGCCTTGGATCCAGCTTCCTTCCAAGGAAAAGAGGGCAGAGGAAAGCTTGTCAGCCTGGGCTGAGCTAAGCAGCTTTCTCTGACCTTGCCTGTCTGTGGAGCCAGGAGTGCAAATTTACATCAGGGCAGTAAGAAACTGACAGAATGGGATGGAAAATGCTGTTGAAATGGTTGTCAAGGTTTTGAGCCAAGGTCAGGCTGTGCCAAAGAACGGGTCAGGCTTTGGGATTGTGCCAGACACAGCAGCAGGGATAGTTCTGGAAGAAGACCTCTTTCTGCAGGAGGTATGTAGTGTTGCAGCGCTTGTGCTGGGCAGAGGAAGGAGGGAAACAGTGACAGGTCTTTGAGTGATGACTTTGAGTGGCAGTGCCCTTTTCCATGTTCACAAAGGATAGGCCTTGCCCATCCTGCCTAGCTCTGACATCCCTTCCCTGAGCAGTTCTGGGAGCAGTGTTAGAACAAGGCTGTGCTCTGTAAGGTATGTTGGACTGGCGGTAGCCTGTAGTTGGGACTTTGCTTTTTTCTCTTTTTTTTTTTTTTCCTCTCAATAAAGTCAGTTTATGCCATTCATCTTAGTATTGTGTACTGCAGTATATCCTCAGTGCATCTGTGCATCATTGCTTCACAGAAGGTGCATGGCTTTAAAGTGTCCCCAAATAAAATCATACTGCTACATTCAGGGAATAGGGGAAAAAACCGAACAGTTCCAAGCAAAGAAAGCGTCATTATCTGAGCAGAATACTCACTCCAGGTTCTTCCAGCTTTAAACTTTAGATCTTTATGTCCTTTTTTTTTTTGCCCAGATTCAGAATGCCTTTAAAAGGCATTCAATTCAGCTTACAACCTTTAGTAGCACCACAGCTCAGACTTCCCCATACAGAAAGTGGTGCAAAGCTCCCTCTCGTGATTGTTAGCTGGACAGCCTGCACCAAGCAGGCCTGGAGCTGTGGGAGTGATGGCTGCTGCTTCTGTCAGCAGTTTAAATTCCTTACAGAGTCTCTCAGGTATACTATTTGTGCCAGGCTAGACAATGGCTACACCTTGGTGACCCAGGGAGGACCTGGCAGCTGTGCACTGAGATCACTCAGCAGTTAGCTGACATATTTAAAAGTGGCAGAGTCCTTAAAATGTTCTGCCTCAAAGGATGTGGCTATAGGCATCCCTTTGGTGCAGTATTAATGGTCCTTAAAGTGTACCTACTCTGGAGTGGCAGCTGGGGCTGGCGGGGCCACTGAAGTGTTCCTCAGACCTCCCAAGTGGGCTGAAATCTGGCAGGATCGTGTTTCCTAGCCTTTAGTTGCCTGTCCTGACAAAATCACAAAATACACTGCTGCCGAGTGTAGCTGCAGGACAGCCATATTTTGTGGTAGAAAAAAGTGTCTCTAGGATACCTGCTATTGTTCCCTCTTAGCAGTGCCTGGCCAGGTCCCATGGGCACTGTGGGAAGCCTTATGGCAGGATCCTTGACTTGGCCCCTGAGTGTGTGGTTGGACCTTTATAATTTGAAACCCATCCTCTCCCCAGGATGCTTTCTTACCATTGGATGTTATGGGCAGTGCTGTACACTCGTACAGGACAGTGGGAGACTCCACACTTCAGTCAGGATGAGATGTAAACGCCCTGCTGTGCTGCTTGTTTTGGGGTTAGCTGACTTCATAGTAACACAGGCCTTGAGTGTTTCTATTTTACATGGTTTAGGGCAAGCTGATATTTAGTGTGTGACAGGTGCTATGAAGGTTGAGGTTTTTCATTTGTGTTTCCAGTGCAAATAGATACTGGGTTGCTTCTGACTTTTTAGCCTACTTGTTTTGTTTCCATTCAGGACTGACTCTTTGCTCAGAGAGGAGTTATGCACAAGAAGATAATTGCGTTGAGTGTGTATTTAAAATCATCTAGTAAACTAGGAGCTTTTCCCTTTCCCTTTTTGGTCGAACTGTATGGAGGATGTTCTCTCTAGGGTGGGTAACATACAGATCACCTGCCAAACTCCTTAAGTGCTCAGTTGACTGAATTCGTAGTTTCCAAGTCAGGATAGGCACTACTGACAGTCCTAATTCTAGTTTTCTCTTTAAAGGGGGAGACATTGGTTCATGGAACTGCTGCAAGCCCCAAAGAGGGTCACGAGGAGGGGTCAGAGAATGACCATGGAGTGCCTTCGTCCAAAAAGATACAGGGGGAGCGTGGAGGAGGAGCAGCTCTCAAGGAGAATGTGTGTCAGGTAGTTTTCTTGAAGAAATCTCTCTGAAACTATCCCACTGTAAAGTCTTTTTGTGTAAGTTCTGGGACACATTGGTGCCCCAGGTAAGCCCAGGTAGCCTCCAAGTACTTATTGTAGAATTAACCAGCTTTTTGTGCTCCTTGTCGAACATTTCTCCTACAATATCCTTTCTTCCTTTGGAAGTTCACAGAGGTTAGGGAGATGTGACCAGTGTAAGATACATTTTAGCCAATGTAGGATATCAGGGAGTTGATGGTAAATGACAGTGGTTATACACAAACTACCTGAACTAACTGACACAAGGAAAAGGTAGCTTTTTTCCCCAGGGGGTCTCTACCCGCAGTTCCGGCCAGCCTAGGGAGGTTGCTGCTGTCTGGGATGCTGCAGGGAAGAAAATTGTTCATTTTTTGTGTTTCTTTCCCACAGATCTGTGAGAAGCCAGGAGAGTTGTTGCTGTGTGAGGCACAGTGCTGTGGTGCTTTCCACCTGCAGTGCCTTGGGCTCTCTGAGATGCCAAAGGGCAAATTCATCTGCAATGAGTGTTCCACAGGTAGGGCAGCTTCTGTGAGTGCAGAACTGTGGGCTTACCTGGTGCTTCTTTGACTGGAGTGATGTGCCTACTATAGGGCTGCTGAGTAGCTCTCAGTCCTCAGATTATTGGTTTGATGTCTGATAATGACTTTCTAATTAGAATCATAGAATCACGGGGTGATTTGGTTTGGAAGGGACCTTAAAGATCATCAAATTCCACCCCCCTGCCACGGGCAGGAGCACTTTCCACTAGACCAGGTTACTCCAAGCCCTGTCCAACTTGGGCTTGAGCAGTTCCAGATATGAGCATCCACGGCTTCTCTGGGTAACCTATGCTAGGGCTTCACCACCCTCACACAGAAGAATTTTTTCCTAATGTTTAATCTAAACCTATTCTTTGTTGATTTGAAGTTAATAATAATGGCTTCAAATATTTACCAGCCTTACTGTTGACTCAGACTTGGTGTACAGAGAAGTGAATGTCCATGATCTGCTGGGAAGGAGACAAATTCTTACCTGGGACTATAGAAAGGGGTCTAGCGAGGAGGAGGAGTCTTTTTCAGGCTGGAAAAGGGGGAGATCTCAAAGTAAGGTTATTGATTTTTTTTTTTCTTTTTTTCCTGACCTGAAGTCCCAGCTATAATAATATTTATTTTGATGTGGAGTTCTACTGCTGTTTCAGGCCAGACCAGCCTGGTGCAGAGACCTGTGCACTGGGATGGGTGCAGCAGGCTGGCAAGCTGTGCTGTGCTATTAGACAGCCTGGTGACAGCATCAGGTCCTCATTTAGCCCTCCTGTGTTACCAGTGTGTCTCTTTCTCCAGGGGTCCACACCTGCTTTGTGTGTAAGAGCTGCGGGGAGGATGTGAAGCGGTGCTTGCTGCCCCTCTGTGGGAAGTATTACCATGAAGCCTGCATACAGAAATACCCACCCACAGTCCTGCAGAACAAGGGCTTCCGCTGCTCCCTGCACATCTGCATGACCTGCCATGCTGCTAACCCAGCAAACGTCTCCGCCTCTAAAGGTATCCGAGTCCTCCAGGGTGGTCTGGGGGGGTGCAGTCACCCGTTTTTTCTTTGTTTCATGTCCCCCTGGTTCACCAGGTCTTTGCCTTGTTGCCTTTGTGTCCTTGCCACAGCACTGGCTGTGTTTGCTGAGGAATAGCTGCTCCCAGGGGAGTGGAAAGGGTGGTGTCAGAGTGTGTGGCTCAGTAGCACTCCCCATGGTCGGACATGGCAGCTGGAATGTTCTCAGGCTATCCAGAGGCTCAGATTCCTGCATGCCCAGCCTTGCCTCAGGCCTCATTGGGTTTTTGAGTAAATCTGTGGAGCTGTACAGACACGCTTGTGTTTCTCCCACCTGCTCCTCACTGTGCCAGTGCTGCAGATGGAGCCTTGCTTAGCAGCACAGGCTGTCAACGCAGCAGCATCAAGAGCAGCACAGGGCAAACTATGACATTGTTCTATTTATCCATTTTTGTTCTATGTAAACTCTCATCTTGTAGTGGAGACACCCTTGGGCTAGGCTTCCCAGGCAAACATTTGTTTGAGCTGTTTGCAGCAATACCTTGACCTTTTTCTCACAAGATCAAACTTGAAACTTTTGTGATTGCTGTGTGTGTTTGCTTCTAAGGCTGCCTTTCTTTAATCCTTGGAATCTTAAGACGAGTGAAAATAAGACTGGCTCTATTTTTATCCTCGGAGTCTGTGTCAAAGTCAGCTTTTTTGCCCCCATTTATCAGTATTTGGTGTAGAAAACAACACCAAGGCCAAAAGCCTGCAAGCCCACAGCCGGCCACTTCCCTACTGAACATTTGTTCACTGGCTGCTGCTTCTCGGTGGTCACATTTACCCCTTTTCTCTCACCTCTTCTTCCTGTTTGTAGTCTGCTGTGAGGAACTGAAAACGGGCTCTCAAAAACCTCACATAAACTAGGTCTGTAGGGAAGTCTGAATTGCCTCGAAGTTCTGGAATTTCAGGGTATAAAATCAGATAAACAAGAGGCAAGTGCTGGTGTTTTCAGAAGCTACATGGATTGATTTCATTATGTGCAGCTAAGCACTTGGAACACCCCATCTGTAATTACTGTCAGAGCTGATTTAGTAATTATTTGTGTATGATAGGAAGCAGTCCCAGTCTGTGAACTCTTGAACTGTTTCTGCACGGCATGCAGGAGATTTTTCACTTCTAAATAGTACAATTTTAACTATGGTATAGATATTAAAGATTTTATATATACTTAGTTATATTAAATAATTTAATAGGAATCCAGTGAATATATCATGGGTGTTCTAGAAAAATTAAAGGTCAGCTTCCTCCTCCAAAGCTCATTTTGAGCTTAGGTATGAATAGAGCCTGGTTTTAGTAGGAAAGAGTGGTGATCCTGCAGAGGCTCACTGTGTTGTGGCTGTTGGGTGCCAGGTCGCCTGATGCGCTGTGTGCGCTGTCCGGTCGCGTATCACTCCAACGACTTCTGCCTCGCCGCCGGCTCCGTGGTCCTGGCCTCCAACAGCATCATCTGCCCCAACCACTTCACTGCACGCAGGGGCTGCCGCAACCACGAGCACGTCAACGTCAGCTGGTGCTTTGTCTGCTCGGAAGGTGAGAGAACAGACTGCCTCCCTATCTTTCCATATTTAAGTCAGGACCTTTTCTGGATCCTTAAAAGAGTTTTTGCACAGTGACTGATAAATTCCTCCTCCTCTTTGCAGGGGGCAGTCTTTTATGCTGCGAGTCGTGCCCGGCTGCGTTTCACCGTGAGTGTCTAAACATTGAGATGCCAGAGGGAAGCTGGTATTGTAATGATTGCAAGGCAGGCAAAAAGCCACACTACAAAGAAGTAGTCTGGGTGAAAGTTGGGCGCTACAGGTAGGTGAAGATAGAACAGACTTGTCCCCATCCCTTCTTCATGCAGTGCTCATAGTGACGGAGGTGAGAACCTGCTCCTCTCTGCAGGGTTCATTGCAGCAGGCCTCTGTTTTTTGCATGCACATTGCTGGTAAAATGTGAGCTTTCCTCCTCCGGTAGCCTCTTTTCTCCCCACCAGCCTTGCTGGTAGCCCTCACACACTTTTTCCCATGTTCCATGCAGTAGCATACTTTTTGAGGTAGCTGGAAGTGGGGAAGCCAGAAGTTCCATCTGTCCCTCCCTGTGTTGCAGGTGGTGGCCAGCTGAGATTTGCCATCCTAGGACAATTCCTGTCAACATCCAGAAAATGAAACATGACATCGGTGAGTTCCCTGTGCTGTTCTTTGGCTCCAAGGACTACTTGTGGACCCATCAGGCTCGTGTGTTCCCTTACATGGAAGGTGATGTCAGCAGCAAAGACAAGATGGGGAAGGGCGTGGATGGAATATACAAAAAAGGTAACTTGTCTTCATCCAGATAAGTACATGGTCTTTTCCTCTTCCTTCCTCTTTGGAAAAGTGTCATTCTTGTAGCAGACAAAAATGTCTTCTTATAACTGAAGTGAAATTAAATTTGTAGAATGAGCTGCTACTTATGTATCATCCAGCATGCTCAGAGTGTTTGACTCCCAGAGAGGCAGAAGGGTGTGCAGATCTCAAATGCTTGTCTAGCTCTTGATATAACATCTCAAAATTCAAGTGAGCTGCTGCTGTATCAGCTTCCCTTTGTGTAATACAGTCATTATCTTGATATAAAAATGCACTTGAGAGTTGTGGATGCAGCTGCCTGGTATCTCTGCCCAAGAGGGCAGGCAAAGATAGCCAACAGATGGGCAGCTTCATCACCCATGAGCAGGCCCCTGACATAACTTCTGCAATTCCCTGCTGCACTGGCATTTTCTTCACCCTCCTCTGTTGAACCTTGTGAGCACTGGGTGGACCGTGGTTGCCCAGCTCTGTGTGAGCAGAGTTTCTCATAACAGAGCCTATTCTCTCGCTTAGCTCTTCAGGAAGCTGCTGTAAGATTTGAAGAGTTGAAGGCACAGAAAGAACTGAGACAACTTCAGGAAGACAAAAAGAATGACAAGAAACCTCCTCCCTACAAACACATCAAGGTGAGGGGAGGTGGTGGGGGGCAGGTGCGGAAGAGAAGTCTTGAGCTGTCAGTGCAGGTGATTTACAGGTATACAGAAACATTTCTGATGTCTGGGTGTCTGGCTGTTCTTGAAGGTTTCTTTGATCCTCTTTCCATCCTCAGCAAGCTGGGCTGCAGTAACAGAGGTGCTCTGATTTGCTGGAACAGATCTGGTCATGTCTGTGCTGTCCATGTCAGTTGTGTGGTCTGAAGGAAGTGTCTCTCTACCTTGAGAACTCAGGGCAGAGGGCTGGTAATGCTCAATATGATGAAATGCTCTGTGCTGCTGATGGCAAGGTGGGCAAACCAGGTGGTGCAGGACAGGAGGTGGTCAGGGTACAGTGCAGCAGGGCTCTGTGGAGGGTGCTAACCCACAGTATATTCTGTCATCTCTATTGTTTTTATCTCTTTCTGTATCAGTTGGTGACTGAACAGAAATACTGAAGTGGATGTACAGGCTGCAGTATCAGCCCTTTTCCTCAGTTTTGGGGAACTATTCATGTTAAGGGCTGTTAGTTACTTCTGATTTAGAATTGGAGCAGCACTAGAAGTCCTACAGGATGGAGGTGACTTGAGAGAAGAGCTGTGGCCAAGCATGTGCCTGTGTCTGAGAAGTGGATCCCAACTGACCAGAAACCCATTGACTCGGGGGCTGTGGGGTTTTTTTATTGCTTTTGTCTGCTCCTTCCCTTTTTTTATTGGCAAAATATGAAAGCTTAACTGATTTCTGTCACTTTTTGTCTCTAGCTAGGATTTCTAGGCAGGCAGGTATATCCTGCATGAGTTACTGTACGGTGTAAAGAGCACAGCTGAATGCTGTGGCAGCAGTATGGGCCAGGCAGCTTCAGTGGAGGAAGTAGTTTCTCATTACAGCTATTTTTAGGCCTCTCTGGCCACAACATGAAGGAACTTTGGAAGCAGTTTAGAGCCTTTGAAATACCCTTTTATATAAATAATGACGGTTGTGGTCATTACTCATGGCAACTCTTTTGAGGTCTGGGTGCAAGCTGTTTGTCTCTCTGAAAGCAAAGCAGTTTGCAGGAGCAGATGGTGAACTGGAGAAGGCTTCAGTGTGGAATGGCTGAAGCTGTTTGTGTCCACTCCTCCTAAGGAGATCAGCACCTCAAGTCCATCCCAAGGAACACCCACAAAAAAGGCTGCTCCAAAATACCCTTGGGATCCTTCATCACATCAGGCTTGTGACTAGTCCAAGCATTGCCCTGCTTCGGTTTTTTTCCAGCAGTGCCTCAGAGAGTAGGGCAGGTGTGCTGGGCATATGTGGTGTGGAGTGGCAGTGCCATAGTAGTGCCAGTGATAGATTGACCCAATCCTGTGACTCCTGCCACTCTTAATGAGGTGATGAGTCTGGGTAAGAGATGGGAAGCAGCAGAGGAGAACCTGAGTGACAAGGAAGGTTGGAGGTGGGATGCAGTTCTAGGAGGAAGGTGGGGGAGACTGTGTTGAAGAGATTAATGAGGGATTACTGCTGGGTTTGTGTTTAAACAAAGGGGGATCAGGACCAGGCCAGCCCCAGGCAGGCTGTCAATGTGGAAGCTCTGTGGGTGGGACTAGCTAACTTACACAGGGGCTGGAATAGATTTGCTAAAATCCCTTCCTTTTGGGTTCTGGGATAGGAAAGTAAGACAATGGTTTACCCAGGGAAAGAACAGCAAGGAGCTTTTCTTCAGTGTCTCTCTCCAAAGTCCTGACTCTCTGTTGCCTGCTTTTCAGCGCTCGCTGCCATTAACCAAACCCCAAGGACCCAGCTCATGCCACAGACACGCCAGTCGCTTCTCCACCTGGTGCTGCACTCTGCTTCCTTCTGGAGCGGTTTTTAGAGAGCTCCTTGGCTTAACTTTGAGCTCCTCTTTGGGCCTTCCAACCCCAGCCTTGTGTGGTTTGGCTTCCATTTACATCTGCAGGACAGTTGGGTAGGGAGGTAACTGCATGGTAGGCCTTCTGTCACAGGTGTGACAGCTGAGACCACAAACCAGCTTGAAGGTAACATTCAAAAAGCAGGGCAGTAAGGGAAAGATGAGGGAAAGCACCTGACACTCAGACTGCAAAAGGTGCAGTTTGATGCAGAAAGTGGTTTGGTGCTGAATCACAGGGATGGTGTGTGCCTAGCAAGAGCGCTGGGCTGGCCACCTGAGCTGGATGTGGGCTCAGTGATGATGGGAGGGGGACACTTGGCAGGTCACAGAATACACACTGCACCAGGTGATGCTAATGGGGGACCTGCATCCTCTTGAGCTCTTTCCTCTAACCTTCCGCCTCTTGAAATAGCATTCCCAGAAGTACAGCTGTGCCTGTACTTGTGTCCGGCCCCTCACTGTCACTACATCACTGCAGCCCATCAACTCGTAGGCAAGGGTGGAGTATAGAAGTGCCTGTCAGGGTAACCTGTTGCTCCCAAGAGCTCATGTCCCTCGTGTGCATTGAAGGTGAACCGGCCGGTGGGGAAGGTGCAGATCTTCACTGCAGACCTGTCCGAGATACCGCGCTGCAACTGCAAACCCACGGACGAGAACCCCTGCGGCCTGGACTCGGAGTGCATCAACCGCATGCTGCTCTACGAGTGCCACCCCTTGGTGTGTCCTGCTGGTGAGCGCTGCCAGAACCAGTGCTTCTCCAAGCGCCAGTACCCCGAGGTACAGATCTTCCGCACGCTGGCACGAGGCTGGGGCTTGCAGGCCAAAACAGACATCAGGAAGGTACGTACGCTCTTTCTGTGTCGCTTTCTCTTGTCGTTTCTCTCTTGGTTTGAAAACTGAATTTGAGGAAGAATTCTTGCTGTAGAATGGCATTTAAAAAAAAAAAAAAAAAGATGAATTAAATCTTTCCAGTCTTGACAAGAGTGTTTTGGCTCAGCTGACGGAGAAAATGATTTGCATGTTGATGTCCCACAGGGTAAGAAAGGTGATTGCACAGGCAGTCTGCTTGTAAGAACAATGGGACGGTACTCAGGATTTCCAGATGGGGAACAGTGATTATTCCTCCCCACCATTCTTAACTAGCCAGGCTTATCCAGCATTGAGAATCTTGTGTCAGAAACAGAAACCAGGGATTGGATCTTAAAAAAGGGCAGTGTCTTGGAGATGGCTGTTATTAATTCTGAAACTGATTATCTTCACCTAAAACACTTGTATGTATTTTTTAAATGCAAAGAACGAAGAAGGAGGAATATTAAATCCGAGAGAACCCCAAAGCTAATAAAGGATGAAGTGAAACAGAGGACTATTAGCATAGTAGAAGAATGTCTGAAAAAGGAGTAGGGATGACATGATAAGAGGGAGGCCTTGATAGAAGTGGCAAAATGTGAGTCTCTCTTGTTGAAAACTTTTCTGCCTGCTTTGCCATAAGTTAAAGGATGTTTCTGCCATTTCCATGTGCTTGTTTCACTTTCAGCAGTCTGGAAACAAAAACACTCAATTATTTAGTAGGGGGACCTATTAGGCCCACTGGAACAGAGCTGAGATTCTTTTTAATGACTGGAGTATGGTCTCTGCAGTACTTCCCCACAGGAGAACTCCATGGATTCACTGCAGGAGCAGGTGCCCCAGGTGCATCCTGCTGCTCCATGTGGTTGGTCCCCAAAGGGATATTGTTTTCAGCTGGAATGCAATTAGAGCAGTGCTTTCAGCTTTTCATCCAAGTGCTGTTCTTGTGGTTAACTTCTGTGCTGTCCCTGGATGCTAATTCTTTCTACGGCACAAAGAATAACCTGATGGTCACAGTTCTTTATTTAATTTATTTTGACTTATTTGAGCATGTGAAACGGATGTATGGTTCAGGGCTCTTGGCGAAGGTTATAGGTCAAACTGGCTGCAAAGCACAGGGAGAGATTTTTAGGAAGGAAACAGGAGCTAAGGTCTAGCACAGAGGTGAATGTCCCTCCATCCTGCAGATAATTTCTCTTATCAGCTGCTTGTTTTCTGTCTGGCAGGGTGAATTTGTTAATGAGTATGTTGGGGAGCTAATTGACGAAGAGGAGTGCCGAGCCCGAATCCGCTATGCTCAGGAGCACGACATTACCAATTTCTACATGTTGACACTGGATAAGGTACGTGCAAGGAATCTCTTGCCAGCGTCCTAAACAGAAGTATAAAGATGGGAAGAAAGGCATGATACTCCATTTAGTAAAAAGATGGGAGTGTGGGACAGGATAACAGTGACTGCTTTATGTTGTTCCCGTCATCCTGCTGCAACTTCACACTGACCATATCTTGTTCTCCTTGTCTGGCTGATGGGGCAGACCCAAGTGTTGATATCTCCCTCATGACTACAAAGCCAATCTCAGTTGCAGCTTCCTTCTTCTCTCCAGCCCTGTAACAAGCTGTGCACCAGTGTACCTCAGCTTACAGAGTGTGTAACACTCTTCCTGTTTTCCTTCTATACACTGACATGTAAGAAATAGGATCTGCTATTTTGCCTTTAAGCAGAAGTTGGGACTTGGAACCACAAGCACTGCCTTGGAAATGTGCTAGGGTGGTGTTTATCCAGTACTGATGCCGCAGAGATACCTTGTTTCCCAGAAAGCAACAGTGGCACTTCCCTGGCTGTTTGGGAGCCCTGTGTCTTTAAGGAGGATGATGTGCAGGAGGCTGTATTGCCCTGTGACCTGCCAGAAGTGGCCAGAGGCATCAGAGCTGGTTGATTGCAGTTGATGACAACTGATTGAAATGTTGTTTGCTGGGATTTTTTGCAATTCTAGGATCGAATCATTGATGCTGGGCCAAAGGGCAACTATGCTCGGTTCATGAACCATTGCTGCCAGCCCAACTGTGAGACTCAGAAGTGGTGTGTGAATGGTGACACTCGGGTCGGGCTCTTCGCACTTGTAAATATCAAAGCTGGTAAGGAACACACTGTCAATGTCTGCAGTAGCCTCGGGGGTTCTGTAAGGAAAAGGGAGGGTTTGTAGCACCCTGGAAGGGGATTTAATTTTTATTTTCACACGGGTGTTCTTGGGGCTTAACATAATGAAACACACACAGCCATGGTATCAGTGAAGGTACAGGGCTCTGTTACAGGATCACTGCCCTTTTTAGCTGTAAAATGTGATAGGGGTGAGGGATTGCACTGAATTTTCAGTCTGCACAGATCTATGGGGAGATTAACAATTTGGTGTCCTTGTGTAGTGGTGGCAGTCATTTGTGACATCATATTTAAAAAGTGCTTTTACTTCAGCAGTAAAACAGTCTCCTCTGTAATTCATTAACAACTTGCTTGGTTCTGATCTGCTTTTGTGCCAGGGACTGAGCTGACTTTCAACTACAATCTGGAGTGTTTGGGAAATGGAAAGACCGTTTGTAAATGTGGTGCCCCAAACTGCAGTGGCTTCCTAGGAGTAAGGCCGAAGGTATGACGCATCCTTTAAGCATTTGTTCTTCCAAATGCCTCTTTGCATAGATGTGTATCATTCACTGGTTGCAGAGGTTTCAGGTTGAAGAGACCATTTCAGTGTGGCCATGGGAATAGTGCTTGAAATGAGTTAAATATTTGAGTTTTCATTCTGAGAGAGCAAATCTTAGTCTTCAGTTATCAGCGTTGCTATAAATAATGACAGGAAGTTTTATTTTACACGGAAAGAATAAAAGAAAGAGGTGGAGTTTTTGTAATTCTCTTTTTTAAGTTTTCTGCTTCCTATCATGACAATTTCCATAGCACTAGAGAAGGAAAGGACAGGCATGGGAAAGACTTCATCAGATAACGAAGAAAACACAACTCAGCCCATTTCCAAAGTAAAGGCTTGAGTAATTTGTGAGCATGCATGGAAGGCCAGCAAATTCACATTCCTTCACACTGAAGTTGCTTTAGAGCCAGAAGGCTGCTACCTCACAGTCTATTCTGCCGTAAAGTTCTTGTTTTTATTCTGGTTTTAATAAAGTGACCGATTTTTACACATCAGGCAGACATAAGAGGTTTGCCATATCTGTAGTAGAAAAACCACCAGCGTTTGTAACTCACTGACTTTTTGAGGGCTTCGATTTGTAACTGTAATGTTGCAGTAACAGGAATTTATTTCAATTACCTCCTTGTGTGAGCTGGTTCTCACTGGGAGAAGGAAATAACAGGAGCAGTTGGCCAAGTTCCCAGCTGTCACCCCCTAAATCTATGTCTCAGCTGTTGGTTTGTTACAAGTGCTTCACCAAATCAGTCGGTAATCCCTCTGCTCTGGCATGTGGATCCTGCCGTGCCCACAGTTAAGGGTTAAAAACCTCCAGCAGCACAGTTGTTGAGCCCCATCAATATACAGGGAAGGTTTTATGAATTCTCCAGAGATTAGTTCTTCAGAAAAATTAACTTATAAAAATAAAAAATGGATGTCTTCAGAAACTGACAGATGAGGGGAGTTGCACATCTGATGTATTTAGTTCTTTTTCGGGTTGTGATTTAAAGTTCAATCAATTTTGTGCTGCCCCTGTGTTATATATACATGGTTTGACTGCTTTTTTTGCCTTGAAATTGCAGGTTGCAGGATGGAAATCAGAGAAAGGTGCCCTTTAGTTGGCATTCATGTTCCACTGTGATATCTGAGGCAACTCATTCCATCTTGTTGAGATGGGCTAAGAAACAGTACCAAGAAAACAGTACCTTGGGGTGGTTTTTTAAAAAATTCTTCTCACAATAGATGCATTTTTAAGCTTCCTGAAGGTACAGCAAGACAAAACTGATTATATTCAAGTTCACTCTTAAAAGTGCCTTCTAACTGGGAGTGTGGAAGAATGTTTGGGAGTCTATTGTACTGCAGGGAGCAAGTGGGAATCGCTTAGTCCAGCTGGTAGACCTCTTAGACATTCAAATTAGCTGTGAAGGGATTTTCTTCTTCTCTTTGTAATTAGATGGCCAAGGAACTAGGCACTGAAAATCATGGCATAGTTTAGGTGCAGGCATTTCGGTGCCTGCATTTTCAGTGATAAGAAAGACCTGACTTGTCCCCATTGTCAGGGGGAATGGTGGTATGAAAGCAGAAACATCCACATGTGAAGGGGAAGGAAACAATCAAGAGATGTAATTCCTTGGTGACAGGAAAGCTGGATAGCCAACTGCAGAGTTCTGAAATTGTAGGTTTGGAGACCAAAGTTTTTAAATGTGTTGGTGATGAAAATATTATGCACGATATTTATGCAGAATAAAGAATGTAAAAATTGCTTCATAGGCATTGTCTCAGCGCAGAGAGATGTCTTGCATGGAGAACACATATTTGAACACAAAGAAATGTAGAAAATGGCACAGAATTTAGCTTGTGTCTCCTTAGATAAACTAAACTGATTGTGCTTTGATAAGGTCAGGACTGGGGGCAAGAAGCATTATCTTTGTGGAGTCAAGTGTTCCACACAATGGGAGCCTCAGCCTGGCTTGGAGGGGGGGTTGGAAGAGCAGGGTTAGAGGAAGCCTTAGGCCAGAGAAGAGAGCACTTGAACCATTTAGTTGCCTGTCCTGGGTCCAGTTGTAGTTACTTCACTACAGGGATAATTTAACTGTACTGATGACACAGAGTTTGGTTGTCATTGGCATGGGAGAGTGAGAGGATGGGGCAGTTGCAAAGGAATAACTGAGTATAGGGGGAATGGAGGTTGGATATTTCACAGGACACACCTGGAGAAGTTAGCAGAAATAAATCTGCCATGAGAAGGTCATGGCTGGGCAGCCGTGGTGGAGAAGGAGCCACTGTGCAGCTCAGCTGCCACAGGACTGAGCTGTGATGTGACACAGCTGTGGAAAAGGCAAATGAGGGCACTGCTTTGGGGGAATTTTCTGTTCTTTTGGCTAAGTGTTTGTCTTTGTACACTGCCTGTGTGATATTATCTGAGGTAGCATGTGTAATTCTGTAACTTTCGTTTAAGATAAATATACTCAGTAAGGGCAGAAAAAAGCCACTGGGAAGACTGAGTGTGCAGACTGGGAAAGTTTCAGTTTGCAAGCAGGAGAATGTGTCCCAGAGATTCCTTCAGGGAGATAGAAAAGCTTCAAATGTGAAACCTGATGATCGTGGAGATCTTTTCCAGCCATAAAGATTTTGTGATTCTGGTGCAAAAGAGCAGCATTGACACAAGAACGTATAGGTGTAAACTGATGACAGATAAATTCAGACTGAAAATGGAGAGGGAAGTAATAAATATGAAAAAGTGTAGGAAGGCCCTGGATAGACTCCTTATGAGTCATGTGTGCCAGGAGACCTGACTGCTTTGACCTGAAGAGTCTGTGAGAGGTGGCACGAGCTCACTGACACCAGGCAGCTTGAGCTCCTCATTCTGCTGTTGCTAGTCCTGTAAATCCCATGTTGAGCCAAGCTTTGCTGCAGGACATCCATGTTCTTTCAGAATAACCGGGAACTATTTGCTGTAGTAAACTGGTTGCCAAATACCGAGCAGCACTAGAGATGCTGCACAGGTCCCAGGTATGGCCGGCAGTGGGATTTCTGTCGGCAGGGTTTGCAGCAGGAAGTGAGCAGGTAGAGCACCCAGAGCCCTGCATTAACTCACATTGTTTCACGCACAGAGCCAGCCCAGCCTCAGCGAGGAGAAGTCCAAGAAGCTCAAGAGGCGGCCGCAGATGAAGCGCAGGTCTCAGGCAGAGGTGATGAAGGAGCGAGAGGACGAGTGTTTCAGCTGTGGGGACGGAGGGCAGCTGGTCTCTTGTAAGAAGTCAGGCTGCCCCAAGGTGTACCATGCAGACTGCCTCAACCTGACCAAGAGACCTGCAGGTCAGTGCTCTGCACAGCTGTGATTCTGCTTGGGTCACAGTGTTGGCTCTGGATGTCCTGGGTGCTGCTCATGACGTTGCACTCTATTCACAGCATCTTGACATTTAGAGAAATCATTCTCACTTGAACAGACCTTGTTGCCCAAACAACCCAGCCCTGATTTGCACCCCACTGTGACTGCAGAAAGGTGAACTAATTGCTGAAGGGAGAGCTGGTCCTTGCCTAAGAGATGGTGCTTGTGAACTGACCCCATTCTTGAGACCGGAGAGCATAATCCCAACAATAGCTGAGGTACTGGTCATCACACTGGCTGTTCTCCCAAAGCTGAAGACAGTTTTGAGTTGAATGGTGAGGAGAAGCACTGCTGGAAAATAGGAGTTAGAAAAGAATCTCTTGGATGTCTGAATAGCCATTAGTTTATACGTAAGAGAACAGTACCAAAGCATGTTCTAGTTTGTGGTGAAATGGCAAAAATTTGAAATAAAAAAATACTCAAAAAGTACAGTCCAGCCTCCAGCTTGTTCCCCTGCTTTCCATTTGCAAAGTTTCTCCTAACAGTCTGACTTAGAAGCACAAAGGATTGCCAACTCTCTGATACACATTTTTTTTATATAGTGTTAGATTGTTGTCTCAGTCCTTTTCCAGCTTATACAAACATAGCCTCAAGTTTATATTCTTGATCTATTCTGGACTGTGTCCCACTTGCCTACGTGTTTTTTTGTTAAAACTGGAAACAAGTATTTTAACAGCATTGCAGCCGAGGCCTTTCTTACTCTGACAGAAAAGAATAATTATATTTTGTTTTGTACATAAAATTTCTTTGAAAATTGTTTTACTTGTTTTGCAAAAATAACTTCTACTGATGTGATGTTGATGGTTTACTTTATCCTTCCTGAGTTTTCGTCTTGACCCTTTTCTCATATTTCTTTCTTTCTCTTACGATCCTGTTTTGCACCTGTCTTTATTTAATTACACCTTGTTGGTGCAAGAGCATTTGTCCAGTTGAAATTCTGAGCCTGTCCAACTGGATTTTTGCAGTCCCTTACAGGCTCGATGTTATCTACCTGTATCTGTAATAGTATTTGCTGTTCTGCTTTCAGAAATTTAAATTATTGTACAGATTAAAATATGCTCCTGAAGGATGTGATTTGAAATACCTCCTCAGTTCACCACAAGCCCATTAAAAACTGTTTTTTGAGAAAGATTTTCAGTCAGTTGTAGCAATTTTACTCTTTTTACACATAAGCAGTGATTTTCATAGCCTGCTCCTCAGAGTATCATTCAGGACATGAAAGGTTTGGCACTTTCTACTTCAAATGTTTCCTCTTCCATGGGCATTGCTGTCAAGTAATTGGAATTTCCTGCTTGTTTGCATGTTTGCTAATTGTGTGATCTTATTTCCAAGAGCTCCAGGCTGTCCCTGGAGAGGATGCTTATTCATTAGACCTTTTTATCCTGTCAGAGACCATTAGAGTGGTTTGATAGGATTTATCCTTCCTGCAACAAACTAGCCAGTTTTGACTTATTTTATTTTTCACCTGTACAAATTACCTCTATAAGGATGGTCCCAAGGTCTTTGAAGTGGCTCAGTGTTGTGTGGTTCTCTGGGGTGCTGCTGGTGCAGGGGGAGCAGTGACAGCCTGTGCTGCAGCACTGTGAGCCAGGAACAGGGGAGACCATGGGAAGTGTTAAACATCCTCACTTGGAAAAAAATGCTGAAAAATTGGAAAAGATACAGAAGAACAGTGTGCATATTTTGAGACTGGAACAGAAGCCTTGGACTGGCTTCAAAGGAGGGGAAAAACTTACTATGTGTTGCCTTCAACCCCAGGGGAAAAGCAGCGTGAGAGAGGAGAGTTGAGAGCTGCCTGTTGCACAAGTCCAGGGAGCCAATGCCCACAGCTGCTCAGTGCTGTGCTGCAGGAGCCAGCCTCCCTGGAAAGGAGCTGGTAGCCACAGCCACAGGTCTGTGGGTTTGGTTCAGGCTGGCTGGGAAGTGCTGTGGCCTGGCTGGTGTCCATGGTTGCCCTCTGGCTCAGAGCTCTGTGCCAGCGGTGCTCTGTGAGGAGCTGCTCCCCACAGCAAGGCAGGGAGCAAGAGAGATGGGAGAGCACAGAGGCAGGAGGTGTGTTTGGAAAAACATCCTTGCTCATCCTGTGGTGAGAGGTCAGAAGCTCAGTGTGTGCCTGGTTGTGTCCATGAACTGGAAATGTTTGGTAGAGCCAGCCACGGCCTTGGCTGAGGGAGCAGGAGGATGAGGCAGTGAGGTCATGTACAAGTGAGAAAGGCAGCAAACTCTCAAGTGTCATGTGTCTTGCCTGCTGGTGGTCAGTAGGTTCGCTGTGAAGATGATGAAGGGGCAGCAGCTTTGTTTTTTTGTGGCCATACATGGCCAGAGGTTAAGGATGTACCTTTGGGTTCAGAGACAATAGAAACTTAGCCCTTGTGATCACTGCTCTCTCACTTCTTCTTTCTGAAAAACAGGAAGGGAGGTTCTTGACCCAGAATTAAAAGATGAATCTGACATGTTTGCTTAAAAAGTTCTTTGGACGTTGTGCACAGATAACCACTGGTGTTTTCTATGAAAATCAGAGCTACAGAGATGTGCAAGCTGGGGGTGTCTGCTCCTCTCTAGACACCTCTGTTGGTTAGTGCTGTGCTGGAGGCAGATGGACTTTTGGTCTGAGCTGGTGTGGCTTGTGTTTGTCATGATGACCATTGCCCTTGCTGGTTCTGAGAATGCAGATTTGTGTTAACTGCCTGTCAAGCTAAGGCAGAAAACTGAAGAGGACATGTAGAATTGTGGGTATTACAGGAGTGTTCTCACTTTCCCCTGAACTCCCTTTGCAGCAGGCCTTTGTGTCTTGCTCTTGTCCTGCTCCTAAGGTGTGTCTTTTCTCCCTTGTCTGTGCTGCAGGAAAGTGGGAGTGCCCGTGGCATCAGTGTGACGTGTGTGGTAAAGAAGCAGCTTCATTCTGTGAGATGTGCCCCAGGTCCTTCTGCAAGCAACACCGGGAAGGAATGCTCTTCATCTCCAAGCTGGATGGACGATTATGCTGTACAGAGCATGATCCCTGTGGGCCTCACCCTCTAGAGCCAGGAGAAATTCGTGAGTATGCGCCTCCCATAGAAGGCCTGACTAACGGCGAGGACACCCAGCCACCAGAGCAGCTGCCTGCAGACACAGAGGCAGACACAGACCTGAGTGTTCAGCCCCTGGACAGCCTACCTCAGTCTGTGGCCCTCAGACTGCAGTCACCAGAAAAGCCCCCTGCTACCCTAGCGCTGAGGCTGCCTTCTTCAGACAAGCCCCCCACCACCCTTGCCCTGAGGTTGCAGCCATCAAACAAGCCCCCCACCACCCTGGCCCTCAGGTTACCTTCACCAGACAAACCACCTGCTACCCTGGCTCTGAGACTGCCACCGTCAAATAAACCCCCTGCCACCTTGTCACTGAGGCTGAAGCCATCCAACAAACCCTCCACCACCCTCTCGCTCCGGCTTCAGCCTTCAGATAAACCTCCTACCACCCTGTCGCTTCGCCTGCAGCCATCAGACAAGCCCCAGGCTGCCCTGTCCCTAAGGCTGCAGGCAGAGAAGCAGCCCATCATTGTAGCGCTGCGGCCTCAGCAGCCCGACAAACCTCCCAGCAACGCGGTGCTCTGGCCACTGGACGAGTCCTCCAGTGACGCCTCGCAGTCTCAGCTGCCAAGCAAATCTCCTCCAGGATCACCACAGTCCCCATTGGATGAGTCACTTGTTACTGCTGGTGACCTGCAACTCCAGCTGTCAGATGAGACTCCTGATGCCCCTGAGGTTTTGGAGTTATCGGACAAGTCCCTCATTGACAGCAGGGCCCAGCAGCCCGAGCTGCTGGATGAGTTCCCCGTGAAATGCCTGCATCCTCCGCTGTCTGACAGACTCCTCGCCACGGTGGGGATGCTGCAGTCCCAGCCGGAGGATGAGCCTCCTGAGGCCAGTCAGCTCCAGCTGCTGGACGACTCCTCTGCCCAGAGTCCACAGCCGCAGGCTGTGGAAGAGTCTTCCAGCTCTGTGGTGCCGCAGGTGCCAGCGTTGGAGATAGCGTCCAGTCCTGAGGTGCTGTGGTCTGTTCCCATTGAAAAAGTCCCAGACTCCCCAGTTTCACAGATCCTGCCCTCAGAGAAGGCTCCTGGATCAGCAGTACCACAATCCCTGCCTCTAGAAAAGGCTTCCTTCACCGGGGCAGTGTGGGTCCCTGACACAGAGAAGTCTCCTAGCTCTGGGTCACCCCGTCCCCTGCCTCCAGAGAAGGCTGCTGGTTCAGGTATGCCTCAGATACTGTCCACAGAGAAGGCTCCCAGCTTAGGGTTGCCGTGGCCCCTGTCTCCGGAGAAGGCCCCTGGCTCCAGGTCACCACATGTCCTGCCCGTGGAGAAGGGTCTCAGCTCAGGGGCCCTTCGGATCCCTCTCACACAGAAGTCTGTCTCCCCCGGGGTGCTGCGACCCCTTCCTCCAGAGCAGGCTGCTGACTCCGGGGCCCTGCGGGTTCTTCCTTTGGAAAAGGCTCTCAGCTCTGGGGTGTCACGGCCTCAGCTCTCGGAGAGGCCTCTCGCTCTTACATCCCCATGGCCTCAGGCATCAGATAAGCTGGCTGCTGCTGTGGCTCCTCGTCCTCAAGCCTTGGACAAACCTCTAACTGCATCAGCTCCGAGGCTGTTGCTGTCAGAGAAGGCACTGCGTCCCGTCGACCAGAACGCTCAGCTGAAGGAGAGGGGAGCCCCAGCTGTGGAGCTGAGTCCCCAGCAGAAAGAGAGGACCATGTTAACTGGGGAGCAAATCTCTTGGTCTGCTGGGAAGGTGGTGACGCACGTTGGACAAGTACCTTGGCCTACGGAGAAACTGCAGACACACGAGCAAAGCCACTGGTCCACCACGAAAGCCCTGACACCTGCAGAGCAGCCTTCCCGGACAGCAGAGAAACTACCAGAGCCAACCCTTCAGCCCAGCTGGGAACTGGCCTCAGCCCCCTCGGAGCAGACCCCGTGGACATCAGAGAGATTGTGTGCATTTGAGCAGACCCCTCGGCCAGCCAGGGAAGCACCGGTGCCCCCGGAGCAGATGCAGTGGCTTGTCACGAACATTCAGACAATTGATCAGATTGCTTGGCTGAGTGGAAAAGCACAGGCTCCTCGGGGGCAGGACCCTTTGCCTGAACAAAACACAGCGCTAGCCCGTAACCAGGATTCTGTGTGTCGTGAGTTGGCTGACTCAGAGCCAAAGTGAGGTTGGTGAATATGGGAGGCAGGTTTCAGTCATTTAATGTTTAGGGAGGGGGAATCTTTGTTTTGTTTTTTTTATTCACTTCCCTAAGCCCAGCCCCTAACCCATGCACATCCCATCCATATTCTCTTGTGACATGAGCAAGGACATTCTTTTAAGTCTGAGTCTGGCCCAGCCAAAGGGAGAGAGCATCCTTGACCTTTTCCTCTTCCTTTTACAAATGGTAAAGCTGAAATAAAGAGTCCACTCTGGGTAAAAATCTCCAATTCCATTGAAATTATGACATTACTGATCCAGCATGTTCAAGCTCCAGGTTTGAGTCATAGGTGGGTTCCCAGGCACAGCAGGGGACCTTTGCTCTTGTTGCTACATTTAAAGAAAGTGGATCAGTCAGGCTGCCCTGGCACTGGAGATGTTTCAGGGATGCCGTGGTGAGCAGTTGGGTGTGTGTCCTTGCCAGACTCCAGAAGCAGGGAAGGGATTTTGTGTCACCTGCCCAGGTCTCTGTCCCTGCAGAGCGTTGCTTTATGAGGTTTGTCCATGTATTCACTGAGACATGCTGTGTGTGTGGTTTGCTCAAGGACAGGGATCGTCTCCAGTGAGATGGGAGAGGAGCTCCTGCACTTGCTCAATGCAGTTTTCTCCAACAATAGGCAGTATCCATTCAGGCTGCCTTTTGACAGAGCTGCGACTGGCCAGGCCCAAGAAGCAGGAAATCTGGAGGAAGTCAGGGAAAAGAGAGATCTTGGAAGAAGTCATCTGGCAGTTTTTTCATTCTTGTGTCTTAATCCTTTAGCACAGGACACGTGGAGTGTTTTCCTGCACTTGACAATGTAGTGACCCATAAAGCAGCAATAGTGGAGCAGAGCAGAGTGGGTTCCTGGAGGTGCTGAGCACTGCCCTGCAAAGGGGACAGTGCTCCCTTTCAAATTTCCATCCAGTGTCTTCTAGACCTCTGTTGTCAGCATGAGCCAGCGGACTGAGCAGTCCTTTGTCCCTTTGCCTCAGACGTGTTCAGAATATGTTCCCATCACACCTGGTGTTGCCAGCAGCAAGCCAAGCCTGTCCCGCTCACTGCACAGTGCAGAGGCGAGGGTGCTGTAGCTGGATGAGGACCCATCTCAACACCTTCCCCTTGTGTAGCTTCTGGCTTAACTCTTCTACAACCAAAGGAGACTTGAATTAACTGGACTGTGTTGATGTGCATGTGTGTGTGTGCGTGTGTGCGTCCATCCAACTGAATTGTAGTTCTCACACTGGAACACGGTGGGCTCCAGCAGCTGGCTGGCTTTCTTTTTTCCTCTTCTCCCTTCTACAGTGAAGGCAGTGTTTAGTACCTGGCGGTCATCGGGCTGGTGTCCCGACTAGGCCTGCTGCAAGCCGTTCACTCAAGCGTTGAGGCAGAAGTTGGCTTGGCTGTGGTGCTTGTGGGGCAGGCAGTAGAGTCCCAGGGACCTGCAGCATCTTGTGACCAGCGGCACCCTCACAGGCAGAATGACAGACCTCCTTCGGTGGCACTGCCTGGCCTGGATAGAGTTGGTGTCCTGCCGAGGAAACGCTGCCGACCAGCTTTTTCCCACTCTCACAACACATTACCTCTGTAATTACCTGAGCACCACCAATCTGGGGCCGCAGCCTTGGATCTCCGTGCCGCCGCCAGAGCCTTGCACAGCTCCAGTGTGTGTATCCTTTTCCTTCACCTTCCAAGCAGATCTGCAGGCCCCTCGCCCAGAAGGGAGGGTTCAGCCCCATGCTGACCTCCTTCCTCCAACATGGGAGCAGGTCCTTGTTCCCACCTGGTTTGCAAGTGCCTGCTGCTCCCAGAGCAGACGGTCTATGAGCTTTGCAGTTTTCTATGAAGGGAGACAGACACCTGTACCAAGACAAATCCCAGTCCATTCTCCTTCCCTGATGTGTGCACCCTGAGGCAACGTTGGGCTGTAAAGCCTGGTTGTGCTGGGCACAAGGGGACATTACCAGTGCTATTGTGCATCTCTTCTCTTGTCCGAATCATTTCAGATCCTTTGTAGAATAGCTCACAACTTGGAAAAGCTTTATGGCTAATGGAAACTTACTTGTTAAATGTTGTTTTTTTCTGGGAAGACTGGCAGGTCAGTTCCTGCTTGCTGCTGAAACTAGGGAAATGCAAGCAGCTTGCATTTCTATGTGACTCCTCCACAAAGGGAATCAGGATAACTCAGATCCATTGAGAGAGAAGATTACCTTAAGGGCATTCATTAAGGTTTTAAAACAAAAATTAAAAAAAAATTTATGACGTTCAGTATATTAAGTATTTATCATGTGTGAGAAGGAAAATAAATCTTGAATTTACATTTATAAGCCTTCCCATGAGCTGGACTTAGTCATGTAGATTGTGTAAGTAGGGTTTCCTCAGTGCCAGTGCCCAGCTAGCTCCCACTGTAACCAGAGAGGTCTCTGCACTGCTCTGTCCACCTCTGCTTTGCATTGTCACGTGTTAACTAGTTAATTGTTTCATGAAAAAATAAACTGTGAATATTTTTGGTGCAGGCTTTTTTAAATCTGTAAAATGGAGAAGTTCTCAGTGAATTCTCACAAGAGCAGGTTAGAAAAATATCACTTCTATAAATCACAGGCTCACGTAGCAGGGTGAGGCTCACAGCAGCAGCCGCCTTTCATGCCAACAGGTGCTTACCCAAAAGCTTGTTTGGAACAGTGAATGTGGATTAAACTGTTGCATGGCATTTCCCACAGCCTACTTTGTTGCAGCTACTGTACCCCGTCTCTCTTCTTCTCTTCCTTTTCCCCAAGGATCCATATTTCTGGCTTGCTACCTTGCAGCTACTGTTGGAAAGTTGAGTTCAGCATAGCTAGGAGGCTCCTTGGCAAAACTGGTGTTGAGGAACATCATTGAAGGAGGAAGCCAGGAAGCTGCTCTTCCCTCTTCACCCTCACTGGAGGTCTGGGTGATGCTCTGTCAGATCAGGGGGGCTTTTCAGAGGGAGTAGTTGTGCTTTTGGGATTCTCTGGGCTGTTCTGGGTCACATAGACTAGGCCTGTTGAGCTGTAGAGAGAGGTCCCAGCAGGCCTGCCCTTGTCCAGCCTGCGCTCATCAGGAAGCATGAGCTGGGGAACAGCTTCAGGCAGCAGAACCCTTGTGAAGGAAATGTGGGCATTTTCTGTACTCAAGGTGACTCACTGTGGTGGCAGCTGGCAGCACTGCCGTGGAGGAGGAGAGGGACATGTCTGTGTTGAAGCAGTTGGGTTTGTTTGCCACCGTTCGTTGCTGTCTTCAGAATTCAGCCAGTTTGAATCACGGGGGATTTTAAAAGTAGAGGGTCGAGGCAAAGTATCACATACCCCTGGGAGAGGCACTGCTGCAACCTCATGCTGGCCTCCGACCTGTGCAACAGCTTCATGCCAAGGCTGTGATGCTCTCTTGTTGTGTTGGAGGGATCCAGTCACCTGGTCACTTAGTCCTGGGTGAGCCCTAATTGCAACCAAGGTGGGTGAGAGGTGACTCCTGTGTTGATTCACTGGTGTGGAGCACTGTAGAAGCAGAATCAAGGGTGTAATTTTCTCTGTCCCTTCCCTGGTGTCCCATGATGGCTCACAGGAATTTTCCAGACTCATTCCTGGTAGGAATGGCTCCTTCTCCATCTCTGAAGGGGATGCAGGCTCTGCTCCTATATGAACGCTTTGCTGGTAAATATCCCTGCTGCCAGGATAACTGCTGCTGCTGCTCAGAGCAGTGGGCTGGGGTCAGTGGCCTCCAGCCCACTGCAGCACCCACTTTAGTCTTGGATTTCCACTGTGGGAAGGAGAGTCCCAGGTGCCCTTTGGCGACAGAGGAGCTCTGATGAGGGATAACAGCATGGTCAGGGCCTTGTGCCCCGTTGGGATGAGGGTTGCAGAGGAGGAGCCACCACAGGTCCTATGGGATGTGTGGGCAGGAGGGGAGCAGGCACAGGCCACTGTGTTCAGCGTGGCTTGTCCTGTCTTCCCCACTGTGCCCACTGTCAGCCAGGGCTCTGGTGAATCTAGCAGGAGAGTTACCACTGTAAGGAGTAATCACCTCACCTACTGCACTGTCTCCAGATGCAAATTAGCTCATGGTAGCTTGCTTTATTGCTGTTCTCCAGTTAAACTTTTCCTATTTAACAAAAAAAGCTCCACAGGAACCAGAGCCACTTCAATACACAAAGCATCTGGGTTGGTACCATGTGAGCACATTTTAATTCAGGGTTAAACCCCTGCAGGCAGACTCTGAAGGTGTGGCTGGTGTTAAAATTTGGGAGAGAAGAGAGATGGTTGAATGTAAAGGACATTAAAGAACTAAGGTGAAACAGACAGTGCATTTGCTAGAAAAGCTTCAGATTAGTTTCACAGAAAAAAAAAAAAAGAAGAGAAAGAAAAATCAGCCTAATCTTGATACTCTTGGCGGTGTGTTAGCCCTGAGCATGCTGTGGGTGTGCCCAGCTCCTATTGGGACACCACAGCCAGTGTTGTGACAGGGCAGGGGGAGTTAGAGAAACCTCAGACCTTCAACACCTTCTGTTTATTTTTAATTTCAGCCTTAACTTCTGATTTTGCTTGATGTTTAGAATAACCATAATTTGTAACCTGCTTGTAACGTGCTTTGCCCTAAATTACTGATGAGGCTTTTGGCCTTTGCTAGCCAGTGAGTGTTAAAGCCAAGTGGCAAATCGTGCAGCTGCTCTGAAAGTATGGGGGGATGCTGTGTTTGATCTCCCAGGCTTTGCCTGCGCTAATTGCCCACCCTCCTGTGATTGTGATAACGCTGGTGGCAGCATTTGCAGCCGGGGCTGCTCCTCTGGCAGCAGCACAGCTGGGCTGATGGGTGCTTGGGGCTCCCAGGGCCTGTGACATGGGACATTGGAGCTTGGGGACTGCTCTGCCACGTGCCTGGCTTCAGCAGGAGTCTCACCTGTGGGGTGGCAGGTCCCTTCCTTAGCAGGAGATGGGAGAATGCAAGATTCCTGCTCCAGGTCCTACAAAAGTGATGTAACCAAAGTTTGGTGCCCGGGGGGACAGGACAGATTGTGTGAGCTGGGGGTGGAGGAGCAGCAGTGAATGGACAGTCCCTACAGCACTGAATCTACCTCCTAGGGAAATCTGAGAAATGGGTGTTGCTATGGCCTATTTCAAGGTAAAGTTTTTAATCAAGTTTGCCCTTGGTGAAGCCCTTGGGCTATTGTGGTGCTATTGTAAACGTTGGCAGCTTAGCACAGTAGGGCTGGACTCACGGCTCCTGGCCCTTGGGCTGGGGCTTCTTGGCCAGCTGATCCCATCCCCCTGGAGCTGGGGCCAGGCTTCAGCAAGTGTAACTGAAACAGGACAAGAAGTGACTCGGTTCCTTCAGTTTATGGTGGGTTTCAGACTCAAACCAGTGTGTCACTGAGCCCCATGGGGAGCCTGTGGAGCCACGTGAAGCAAGCAGGCGTCCGCTACTGCATGTTCTTCGTGTCCGTTTGGTACTGAGCTGGTTTCAGTTTTTGTTTCTTTTTCTGATGTTTCCGAGTTGTTGACTTCAAGGAACTGGGTTTTGTGTATTTTTTTTAGACACTGGGAACTTGTTAAAAGGAAAAGCAGCAAGCACTGGGAGGCTCAAGGTGGAGCATGGCTGGAGCTGAGGGTGGCCCTGGCCAGTGCGGGTGGGAGGTGAGATGTGTTGGCAGCATCAGGAGCAGGCAGGGCGTGCGAGGGGCCATGGAAGCCTTGCAGCAGTGGCACTCCCAGCCCTGCATATCCATGGTGCTGAGTTCACTGCCCCACCAGCCTGCCCACCCCCAAGACACTGACTGTGTTGGGCACCATGCCTCACTTCTAATGTCCCCTGCCACCCTCCAGCACTGTGTGCTCTTAGCTGGGGTCCTGGCTGCCAGCTAGCTGAGGGCCCTGGGGAGGGTGGCTGCCCACTGCCCCTTTCTCACTGCCCAGGGACATGGGGGGGCCACTTGTGGCAGCAGTGTAAGTTGTGCTGGAGGGGTGAGTGAGAAGTTTGCTCGTGGGAGGAACCTTGGTGTGAGCAGCCCCATGCTGCCTTCCTTCCCCTCTGAGGTCTGCTGCCCACAGGGTGAATGGGGTCCCCCACAGAGTCCTGTTCTGCAGGTTCAGGCAGAGGGAAACACATCAGGAGTCAAGGATCCCAGCCAAGGCAGGGGCCAGCGCCAGAGCACTGCAGTGGGGACAAGGGGGTGCTCAGCCCTGGCCAAGAGTCGTCTGTCAGTTTTAAGAAGGAATGCCAGAGCAGGTGAGAGAAAACTACATATTTCCAGCATGTATATTATTTTTAGAAGAGGGAGAGGGGAGAGTCTTGGACCATTGATTACTTTCATTTTGCTCCCCTTAGACTGTTGGCTGTGTATGTGAAACTTATAATGAAAAGAGGGTTGCCCTGCCCAGGTGCTCCCAGAACATGTACTGTAATTCTTTGTATATAGAAGAAAAATTACTGTAAAGTAAAGTTTAACTTTACTCTCGATGTCCTCTTGTGGTTTGTCTTGCTGAGTGGGGGGAGGCAGGGAAGGGAGAGCCCTGACAGCCTCGCGCGCAGGGGTACGGCTCAGATCACAACGCGTTTTATTTACATTGTACACCTCGAGAGAAGACGCTTAAATAAATCTGCAAAGAATCGAGCATCTCTGAGAGAATAAGTTACTGGCCACCGCTGGGCCACCACAGCTCCCACAAACACCACAGGTGGCAGGGAGGGGATCCCCAGGGTGACAGTCCATGATTCCTGGCACTGCACAGCAGCCCCGTGCCGCTGTATGCCAGGAGAGCAGTCTGTGGGCTGTGCTGCGGACAGGCCCAAACAGCTAAAACACAGCAGGTAAAAAACCGGAGGACTCCGGTGAGCGCCAGCTGCCCATCTGGCAGCAGTGATTCCCTTTTGGCACAGGGGCTCAGTGATGGCAGCAGCTGTAGAAGTAGGGACTGTTCCTCTGGCCCAGGTTGACACCCTTGTCCTCTGGAAGAGAGCAGGAGCAGCAGGCTGCTTGGCACGTCCACATCACCAAAGCTGCTGGTCCCAGGTGTGGGCCCCGGCAGGTCCCTTGGGGAGGGTTTGGTGCCCCGTGGAGAAGTGGTGAGGTTCGGAGTCATGGCACAGCTCACGGCCGTGGTACGGCCCAGGGCGGGAGGCACAGCCAGGCTGAGCATGCCTGGGCAGGCCTGGTGCAGACCTGAGCCAGTCCTGCAGCCCAGCAAGGCTCCTGGCTCCCAGCTGTCAAGGGCCACCGTGACCAAGCTGGGTGGATGTGCTGAGCCTGACCTGAGCAGGCATGAGGATGGAACTCAAACTCCATGAGACAATTCCTGGCACGGCGCCACAGCAGCCCCAAGGGAAGCCCTGCCAGACCCCCAGAGCTCATGCTCTGCACCCTCCCTAGAGGCACAGGAAAGGGTGCCTGGGGAGGGACAGATCCTGCCTACTCACCTGTCATCACCTGGAAGGCGGAGAAGTTGACATAGTCGTCGGCCACCTTTTGGAACAGCTCATCTGGGGGGAGAGGAGGCGTGGCAGGTGTGGGTGTCCCCCTGCCAGGCAGAGCCCCCAGCCCTGCTCAGCCAGGACACAACCCCAGCAAGGAGCTACTCACCCACACTCTGGCCTGTTTTACTGGAGGTCTCAAAGAGGTCTGCTTTGATCTCTGAAATGAGGGCCTGGGTTGGCACTTGCTGCAGGTGCTCCATGGGCTTGTCTGCCCCTGGAGTCACCCCTTGGACACAGCTGCTGACACCAGGCTGGCAGGGACCCAGGGCAGGGCTCCCGGCCCCTTGGCCCAGCTGGCCATGTGCCTGCCCATGTCAGGACATGCTGTGCCCAGGGAGGTCCCTGGCAGAGCTGGCACCTCACCACACAGAGAGCCCTAGTGCCATTGGATCTGCTGTGGGCCCACAGCAAGGGCAGAGCTCTTCGTGTGGACGCAGCAGCTCAATCCTCCCTCACACCCCACCCACTCAATGCTCATGAGCCTGGAAGAGCCAGCACCGGCCGTACCATCAGCGTAGTCCTGCACATCATGGAAGTCAACCCCTCGCTTCCTCCTGTCCTCCTCCAGCAGGTCGCTCTTGGTGCCACACAGGTAGATCCGGCAGCCCTGCGGCAGGAAAAGGGTTGGGAGAGGGGTGTCCACATCCCCACTACCACTGCTCCTTGTCCTGTGGCGAAGCTTCACAGCCCCCTTGGCCCTGCGTACCTCCTCACAGTTCTGCAGCTCGTTCACCCAGAACTTGGCTCGCTGGAAACTGCCACTGTCTGTGAGATCTGGGGAGAGGGTCTGCTGATCAGTGCCTGACCCACGGGTGTGTCACCACCACCCCTGCCCAGGACTTTTGCAGCCGCCGGCTCCTTCCCCTTCCCATCCTCCATGCCCTTACCGTAGCAGACGACGGCAGCCCGGGCTCCACGGTAGTAGATACGGCTCATGGCCTCATAGCGCTCTGAGCCCGCCGTGTCCTGGGGGCGACAGGGAAGTGCTCGGCAGGTGACAAGGGGCAACAGGGTCTCAGGGGTCCCTCAGCCAGAGGGTGGCCAGCGATGTCAGCGGGGCACTGGCACAACCCTCGCCCCTGCACTTACCCAGATGCCCAGGGTCACTGTCTGGTCCCCCACGGTCATCACCTTGGCCACAAAAGCGGCTCCGATCGTCTGGAAGTGAAGCAAGAGGAATGGTGGGAACCAGCCCGGGGATGCGGGGGCATCTGGCCTGCGAACACGGTGGAAACCGACGCAGGGACACGGAGGAATTCACACCGGGGCGTGCTGAAAGAGGGTGAGGAAACGAGGGGAGCGACTCGCGAGCGCGATGTGGCGGGTCCCAGCCCGGACATGGCGGGGGCAACACGAGGGGACGCCGTCCCAGAGACGTGGGTGGCAGCATCCCGGGGACACAGCGTGGGGTGACCACGGGGAGCATGCGGGGGTGACACGACAGGGGCTCATCCCGGGGAGGCGACGGAGACACGGGGGGCGCCATCCCGGGGACGCGCTGCAGCAGCGCGGGGCCGCGAGGTGCCGGTGTGTCACTCACGTTCTGGTAGGGCCCGGCGCGGAAGCGGCCGTGGGCGCAGCGCTCCACGAGGCTGCTCTTGCCCACCCCCTCCTGCCCCAGCAGCACCACCTTGGCGTCCACCCGCCTGCCGCTCATCCTCGCGCCGCCGCCGCGGGGCGGGGCCGCATAGGGCGGGGCGGGGCCGGAACCGGGAGGGGCGGGACCGGAACCGGGAGGGGCGTGCCGGAAGTGCGCAGCGCGGGGCGGAAACGCGCGGCGGGGCGGGGCGCGGGGGCCGCATGGCGGCCGCCCAGCAGGCGCGGGCCTGAGCGGCGGCCCCATGGGGAAATACTGCGCCAGCCTGAGCGTCCTCAAGGGGCCCTGGGACCAGGTGTTCGCCGCCTTCTGGCAGCGCTACCCCAACCCTTACAGGTGCGCCAGAGCCCTCCCCCCCCCCCCCC